>JAODJU010000119.1:1632054-1648383 GCA_026776725.1 Gnathonemus echidnorhynchus
AAAGATCAGATCTGTGTCACATTAAGGCAAAAAATCCGATTTGAGTCACTTCAGCATGGCAGTGTGAACATAGCCTATGATTGCTATGATGTTATATTTTTTATTTTTACAATGTGCAAATGAGAGTCTTTTACGTTTTATTCAGACATGTCGAGAAATGCATCACCTTTGATTTAAAACTGTTCCTAATTATGTCTGCAATTTTAATAAACTTCAAAACAAATTGCTGTACTGAAATTGCACCGAACTGTGAACCAAAACCAATGTTCCAAAAACCGAACTGTGAATTTTCTGTACCGTTATATTTTTATTTACATGTTGTGTGTAAAGAGTCTGACAATGCACAAGAACAAATTCTTTAGACATGTAAATGCTCTCAGCGAAACAGTGTTTCTAATTTCGACCTCCAGTATGTAGTTTGGAGCCTGGTATGTACCAGAGTGGTGTTCCGGAAAGATAAGAAGAACACTTACCACCTCTCCCCCGAGACCTGGAAGGATAACCACCTCGGCCCCCCCACTGCTGCTGCTGGTACTGTTCTTTGGACATGGCCACTTTAATTTCACACTGCAAAACATGACAAATCAACATTAAAAGTAAAATAAACAGTAACATGCTGAAATATTTTATCTATCCAATGCTACCCGTGAAACAAACCTCACAGAAAGTATGACAGTTTTTCCAGCACTTGAATCATTCATATCCAATAGGGGCGGGAAAAAAATATCAATTTCATGACTAATCCCTATCGTGGTTTTGACGATTTGATATCAATTCATAAAATCCCAAGATCGACCTTGTTAATTTATGCTTTTTCCTGTGACTTTAAAAATATTTTTGTTGAATTTTACTTGTATCAGTCCTCTTATCGTATAGGTGGCACTACTTTATCTCTCACCTATAGGAGAGTTGCAATAGTATTGCACAATCGCCTCGCCTCAAGTCAAGTAGCGCGTTACTCTCACACCAGTCATTTTCAGTACACTGCTTACGGTGACACAAAATAAATAATTAAATAAAAGCAAACGATGTAAAGAGAAAATAGATATTATATATTATGTATGATATATTAGTGGATGCCTTGCTGTCAGTTATGAGAATACTGTTAATTACCTTTTTTCAAACGTTGTGGGTAACAAGTAAATGAAAGCAACTAAAAGTCTGCAGTATAATGTATTTCTGGCTGGGTGCGAGAACTGAATAAGGAAAAGTGCGGACAAAATATTTCACAGGCAAGTACAATAATAAATGATGTTGTTTTACAATGTTAACGCTACAGTGCTGTGCCTGTTGTTTTGTGACAGATCTGGTTTGATCACCCGTCAGTGAATGTGTCAAACGTAGATTGAATGGGGTCGCAATGGAATCCAATTGGGCACTTGTGAATCATATTGTGAGGTCAGGGCCGATTCCCAGCCCTTAATAATAACCATATGCTCCTCAAATAAGATTTTAATTCATGTCTTGGCACATATCTTTAAGTTAAAGTCCTTCTAAAAAATGGCATGTGAGCTTTAGACTTTTTTTTTTAGACCCATTTTTTATGTTCAGTTATTCTTTTCAATTAGAAGTCATTGTTTGTGCTTTGATAGAGACAGGTTGGTTTTGTTTAAGGAACTGCACCTATATGTTCCTCAAATAAAAATATTTTGAAACACAAGCCTTTGGCCTTTCTTTAGTGGTTTCCACAATTTGTTCCCAGTGACACTGCATTTCTAAATTTGTATCTCTTTCGTGTTAGACTGATATTGAATCAGAATCAAATTGGATTGAATCGAATCATTAACTTGTGAATCGGAATTGAATTGGGGTGCCTGTGCCAATACCCAGGCCTAATATAAGTGTAAAAATATATTTACTGAACACAGATGTGCATGTATCATGAAGCTGTCCAGCTGTTCAGCACATTTCCTTGTAAAGACTAACAGGAGTTACCCTGCAGCTGTGCTCAGGTACAGGGCTGGGCCTGAATATCCTCTGTAAACATCCAGGTATGCGAAGGTAAAAACAGGACATGCTACAACCATATGCTTAGTACAATAATGTATTCTTTTTTTAATAACAAACACTTTCTAAACTCGGAATCTTTTGATACTGAAAGCCTACGATAAACTTGGGAGGTCTTGTTAACTAAATAAAACAATGAAACTAAACCTGCAAAGGAACTAACTTAACCAACACCTTTGGTTTAAAACAAACCACGGAAGATTCTAATAATAGGGTATTTGCTAATGTTATCTCATGCATGAGATACAAGCCCTTGATGCTTGAGAAAAAAATGAATTCAATTACTCTGTACTGCTTAGGTAAGTAGGTGTGAATGACCACTGCCTGTAGAAGACGGTGCCACAGGATACAACAATGTCACAGTCCAACCAAGCTACAGGAGCAGTGTCGTTTTATAGCGATTTTCATTTTTCCACAGGAGTTAGCTACCAGGCTAATCGCTCTCTGAACCTTTGAAGCAGTAATGTTGGTACATTAACTGCAAAATGTAAATAACTAATAAACAGATGACAAAATGCTCTTCAGAGCCATGGCACAAACATTAGATGAAAAGGTTACAACTTCACGAAGCTCCTGGAGCATGCACAGGCGTACCTTGCTCAGTCCTATGTTGTGGTACTTTTTCTCCATGATCTTCTTGACAGGCTCTTCGTCTTTAAAGGTTATGAAGCAAAATCCTCGTCTTTTATTCGTCTTATTTTCCATGGGCAGTTCAATGGCTTCCACCTAAAAATTGAACACCCGAGTCAAACTAAATCTAATTCTGCATTAAGGTGAACTGCAACAGAGTGGGTCAGTACAGCTGCCAATCATCAATCTGTGTTGCCACTGTAGATCAGTAAGCTAATTATACATTCAGAATTGCTGGAGTGGTAGAGGGTCAGGATGCAAAGACTGTATCATGATGAATTCATTTTAAAAAGGGTAGAAATTTTAACTCATGCTGCTAAACAGAGAGCTGCTAAACTGTTTTTCACCGTTTCTGTAATAGTGACAATATAGATCTATCTTATCTTAAATTGTACCTCTCCAAATCCACCAAAGTACTCTCGAATTTTTTCCTCCGGCGTGTCTGGAGAAAGGCCACCAACAAAGATCTTCTTAACTGGTTCCTTGGTTTTCATGGCCTTGGCCTTTTTAGGGTCGATTACCTTGCCATTTAGTTTGTGCTCCTTTTGTAAAATAACCTGAAAGAACAAAACAAATATCATCAGGACACAATAACGTCTGTTAAATAGTTAAAGAAACAGCAGTAAAATCTCATATAGAGAAAGCCAAAGGCAAACGTAATTAATGCCTTCATTTCCATTTCTACATATGTTCTATAACCAAATCCATCAGTCATGTTCTACACGTGGTTCATAGCTGATGCAATGATACAAATTGGGAGTTCAAAGCATATATATGCAAATTCTCTCCTCATGTTCAGGACGAAAATGTAAGACAAACAAGGCAGTTCACTTACAATACAACCAGCTGCCAATCACAAAATCACAGGAGAAGACAACCGTATATTTACAAAGAATTAGTAATGCCAAATAATGCATCTTATAAAATTTTAATACCTATCCCAACTAATTGGTGAAAATCAAGTAATATCAAATAAGCAGTTCACCACATATGTAACAAAAATATATTAAAGTATACTATATGGCTATACTACACAGTCTAACCATGCAGGAAAGATTGCTGCTTTACTATTCATATATTCTTATCGTAATAAGTTTGTAAATGAAGTCATTACCTGTGCCTTAATACTGAATTATTAGCATATAAAGCTTTAGTCCTGTGGATGAGCCTCACTGGTGACAGACCAGTCCTTTTGCTCTATAAAATGTTCCTGTGACAATCTACAGCAGCATCAACAGGCCAAGCTGTACAGGAGAGTGGCCATTCTCCACAAAGGGCTTCTGGCGACATCAGTGTTTGAGGTAGTTTCCCTGAACCATGTCATGTGTTCTCTTTAGCTGACAGGAGCATTGGTCTGTAGCCCTGGGTTCCAGGCTCCAGCAGAGATCCTCCTACAGTGTGCTACGGTAGTTAAACAGTGACCTCAGACATCTCGACTGAGTCAAATAGCCCCCTCGGAGCCCAAGGCACTTGCCTGGTTTGATGGTATCCTGCCATTCCTCCAGATGTTTCACACTATGCTAGTTTTTACTCAGACCATTGTCAACCAAGAGGAAGAAAGTGTCTCATGTTTTTTGATGCCAAGAAGCTAGCAGATTTGTATAGAAATATATCTGTGTCAAACTTTAGTCAAATGGACCAAGCCACTGACCAAATGGCCATTGGTGCCACTGACATGAGAGTTTCACACTGACTCGCACTGCTAGACATTCTATGACCCTATGCACTCAGAATCTGGAGTTGTGGATGCTCATGTCATGTCCCCCCCCACCCAATACTGCCTCCCGATACATAACAGCAAAGGTTTTATGCCCTCAGCTGACAGTCAAATCCCCTGATTCAACATCCTTCAACACTCAGCACTCCTGAGCAATTTTCACACAAAAACTCTAGACACACTGCAGAGAATCAGGTTCGGACATTT
This sequence comes from Gnathonemus echidnorhynchus, assembly GCA_026776725.1. NCBI lineage: Eukaryota > Metazoa > Chordata > Actinopteri > Osteoglossiformes > Mormyridae > Gnathonemus > Gnathonemus echidnorhynchus. Next base: position 1,636,616 of record JAODJU010000119.1, read on the forward strand.
TCCAGAGTTGCCTTTTCAGACACTCCACACAACCAGAGACTGTCCGTGTCAGACATGTTCACACCTACTGTACCAGAAATACTCCAGCTGGTTTAGACGAGGGGTGATGCTTGAGTAGAGCATGCAGGAGGCAGGACATGATGCAAAAAACATCAAAAATGTTTGGTGTTCACCTTAGTTCAGATTATACTGCGGTCACATAGCTGTCTTGTAATTTGACATGATGCAAATGTCATCAACATGCCCACTCACCCATGGTGAATTCACTGGGCAATATCCTGCTCCATTCACACATGGGGGTCGCTTGGAAATTACCTGGTCATGGTATAAGGGCGCTATCAGGGAAAAGTCCATTTAATGTCAAGTACAACTGATTTGGACATTTGCATTCTCACATACAGCCCCTCTGGATAATGTCTAGAGAAGTTCAGGGTGGCAGGATTTGTCTAAAACAGGCTTTGGTTTAAGAGATCTTCGTTCTGCAAGGCCCTGATGGCATGACATGGCCAACTGGACCACAAGTCTCACCATAACTGCAGGGGAGCATTGAATACAGCCTCTCCTCATCATCAACATCAAGTGCTGATAAGTACTCAGTGATGAAAGAGTGCTAGTTACATTTTAGCAAATTTATTACAGTTTCAACTCCAGTCTAACCAAGAACAACATAATTTCACATTACAAAAATTTCAAAAACTCAACGATCAATCTCAATTATAGCAAAAATATGTTGGTGAAACTAAATGCTGGTGAAATTCGATGAAAATCTGGAATGCTTTTTATATCTAGTTTATACTCTAATGACAACCATGTTGATGTCTGTCCTGTGCATTATTTTACACAAAAAATATGCTTTCCTAAATTAGATTATGATAGTATTCCTGCATTTTCATTGCATTTCCAAACTGTACTTAGACTGGCTATATACAACACATTCTGATTGTGCTGCATTACATTCTCCTTTATATTGACGTAAACAGCCGAAAGGATATTTGAATCATAAGATATGTAGTAAACTCACTGCAATATAAAAACTTATATTTGATCAATTTTAGAACAGCCTACACTGTGCTGCAAATTCTCTAGTAAAACTTCCAAACAGGAAAAAGGTTTGTTGCTTAACAGATAATTCTTCATTATCAAGTTCTTCTAACAATCTGATCTACAAGTATTAGACCACAAGATTTGGATCAAATAGGCTCAAGTCTGTCTGCAATCTACATAGAACTACTAATTTAATCTGTTAGCTGGGTACCACAGAACACAATTCAAACATCCAAACAAAGAAAACAATTTAAGATCAATGCCCAGCACATATGGAAGGCTAAGTGATCATTCATTCATCAATCCATCATCCCACCACATATCCTGGTCAGAGTCTAAGCGGGGCACGGAATCACCAGTCCACTGCAGGGCACACACACACAGCTGTATGCAATGGCCCATTTAACTGCATAACTTTAGACTGTGGGTGGAACCCATGCGATATGGAGAGATCATGCAATCTGCACGGACACACAAACAGAGCAGAGGCAGGATTCAACAGTGCTGTCATCAGAGCCACCATACTATCTTCCAAATGATAACTTACATATGATAATATGGTTCAAAGAATCAAATCATGTGATTTAAAATTTCAGCAGCAATATTCTATAATAACAATGATGACTAAACCAAATGAGGCAGGGCGCAGCTGCACAAAACAGAGCCAGTACTGCACAATTATTCCCTGTTAATTCAAAAAGTCAGAGCACATAAGTTAACAAAAAACTCCTTTCACATTTGGCTTCAGACCATTATATATATAAAATTACTGAAATCTATACATAGCATACCAGTGTCATGGAATACTGTGCAGCACAAACATAATTGGATGTGAAAACTGGACAATGGACAAATAGGACAGGAACAGAATCTACTCTTTCACAAAGACTTAATCAAATGACCGATTCCATCTTACTTTAGGTGTATCATGAGAAGACCAAGTGTGTTGGAGTCGATCATATTGAAAAGTTGAAGGTAAGTGGAGCAGGACAACCAGCTACAAGATGGATTGACTGAATCACTACAACAATGAACAGGAAACCTGAAGAACTTAAAAGAATGTTCTGAAGCAGGGGTCACCAACTCCGGTCCTGGAGAGCTACTATCCAGTAAGTTTTCTATCCTACCTGGCTTCTGATGAGCCACACCTGCTCCTGGTATTTACCTGAGAACTAGTGTGGCTCAACAGAAACCAGGTAGGATAGAAAACCTACTGGATAGTAGCTCTCCAGGACCAGAGTTGGAGACCCCTGTTCTGGAGGAATGCCATCTACAAGTTCTCCAGGAGTCATCATCAACTTGACAAAGCCTATTCATAATGCAACCCCGTTTCCAAAAAAAGTTGGGAAGATGTGCAAAACGTAAATAAAAACGGAATGCAATATAAACCCATATTTTTTATTGTTTTATGACAAATATATGCTCGATTTGAATGTGATACCAGCAACAGAATTCAATAAAGTTGAGACAGGAGCAACAAAAGACTGGAACACTTCTGTAATGCTAAAGCAAAACACCTGGTTGAATTTCTTACTTCTATTAGGTTAACTGGCCATGGGTCAGTAAGATGACTGGGTATGAAAAGAGCCTCCCAGAGAGGCAGACTCTCTGTGCAGTGAAGATGGGGAGAAACTCATCACTCTGTGAAAGACTCATGGGCAAATAGTGCAACAATGTAATAATAATGTTCCTCAATGTAATATTGCAAAGAATTGGGGGATTTCATCATCTATGGTGCATATTATTTAAAAGACATGATTCTATAGTGAAAATCACTGCATGGGCTCAAGAACACTTCCAAAAACCAATGTCTGTGAACACAGGTCAACGCTGCATCCACAAATGCCGGCTGAAACTCTACAATGCAAAGAAGATACCATATCTAAACATGATCCAGAAACACTGCCAACTTCTCTGGGGCTGAGCGTATTTAAGATGGACTGAGGCAAAATGGAAAACTGTCCTGTGGTCTGACAAATCAAAATTTCAAATTCTTTTTTGGAAATAATAGACGCCATGGCATCCGGGCTAAAGAGCAGAGGGACCATCCAGCTTGTTATCAGCAGACAGTTGAAAAGGCAGCATCTGTGATGTATGTGAGTGCATTAGTGCTCATGGTCTGGGTAGCTTGCACATCTGGGAAGGCACTATTAATGCTGAACCATATATACAAGATTTGGAGCAACACATGCTGCCATCCAGACGTCTTTTTCAGAGAAGGCCTTGTGCATTTCAGCAAGACAATGCTAAACCACATTCTGCGTGTATTATAACAGCATGGCTCCATAGTAGAGTCTGGGTGCTAGACTGGCCTGCCTGTAGTCCAGACCTGTCACCCACTGAAAATATTTGCCACATCATGAAACGAAAAATACGACAAGGGAAACCTCAAACTGTTGAGCAGATCCTGCTGTCATTCTTGGTCTCAAAGTTGTCTAATCCATTGTCCAGTTAGGGTCACCAGCAAAATTAGATGACATAATAATATTAATGCATGAATACAGGTCAGAGAGATTAAACAGTATTTAATAATAACCTAGGTACTTTGCAAAACAGAAACTCAACAAACAGCCTGTTCCATGAATAATACCTGAATACAGTAAATTTGAGGAGACCAGTGTCTGTACCAGACAAGCATGTGAAAATAGAATAATTAAAAAGTAAATACCTTCTCAACGCTGTCGGGCTCTTTGAACAACACAAAACCAAACCCCCTGGACCGTCCTGTCATTGGATCCAGTTTAAGCGTGCAGTCCGCTACCTCCCCGAACTTCGAGAAATAATCTTTTAAGTCCTTCTTTGTAGTATCCCAGCTCAGGCCTCCAACAAACATTTTTCTGTTTTGGGGAAAAACAGGTTTAGAAAGTACAACTTCTTTGATATATTATGTTTAACTGTAAGGAAACAGGTGCGGATTAGTCTACATGTAAACCCATTACTGTCAGAGACAAATGATCAAATAATCAATTTTGGGCACCCTTGACAACAGAAAACCTAAAGTGTCACCGCTCTGGTCCTGCTAACTTTTTAGTATAATTAATTCTTAATAATTAGTAGAACCTTTCCGATACCTGCTCTCACATATAAATACATGTGTGCCCGTGTCTTTTAAAATGGGGTTTGCGAAAAATACTCAAAGGCATGAATAAAGTATCATCTATATCATAAGGTATCCGTATCAGTGTTACAATTCTGCTCCCTTTTACATATAGGCCACGGTAATATTAACATTAAAATAAAATCTACAATCAAAGCTGCACGTTACACCTAGTCTGTCAAATCGATGGATGCATGCGATTTCTAGATGTATAACTTCGACACAACATTTTAATTAGCAGTCCACGGAAAGTTACGGCAATACACAGCACAAAGATACAGTGCTAACTATGCACAGTTAATGTTTAGTGCCTATCTAGTGCCGGCACTACAAAATCAGCGGGTCAGTCAAGTCAAACTAGACACTCGGGCAACAATGTAGCACAGTGACGCCGCGTTAAACGGCGTTACGGTCTGGATAATCAAGTCCCCGTCCTGTGAGTGTTAGACTAGCCAGGCTAGGTGGCTAGCAGACAGCTAGGCGCCTTAGTGACGCGGAGTGAGGCTCGCGGGCTCCTCACCCCTCGTCTTCCTCGTTCTTGCTAGCGTCTATCTTGGAGCCCTCTGACACCGCCGAGCCGCTCTCCACGGCCGGCAGCATCTGCTCGCTGTTAGCCTCGCCGTCCTCTTCCATCTTCATCAGCGAGTCGTCGCTGACCAGCAGCTCGTCTGACATTTTTTTCCTTTTACCTTTTGAAAAAATACGCTACACGGTAACGTTGCGTGCGAGCTAGCCGGACAGTCACCCACCGCAGTCGGCGCCAACTCCCCGGGGCCGTCCCCCTACGCTCCCCGCTAGCCACCTAACCAGCTAGCCGGTTAGCTTAGCCGCGGTAGCTCTACAGTCGATTTCTCGCCGCAGCGGACAGAAAGCGGCCGCTACGCCCAATATTCACGTTTAAATCCCGCGTTTAAATCCGACTATTTGATATCTATATTCACTAACAGTGTTTTTGCTCAGTAGTTACGCTAACCGCATATGTATATATAATGGCGCGGATGACAAAATGGTCGCAGGAAGGAAGCGGTGCTGGCGCTGACCGGGATATGACCAATCCCATCGGCTTCTGTCGGCTCCCTTCGGACCACTTCGGGCAACGGAGCCTCCCGCAGCGCTCCTAAGTTCCCTGTTTACCTATGAGTGCGCGTGCGTAGAGCAGGTGCGACTTCATGCCGAGTAACTCAAAGAGAACTCAGCGACGCAAAGCACAGGCGCTGAACGATGGGTGCGGCTGCAGTTATAAAAATCTCCTTTCTAAAGTAATACACTAAAGTGCAGGAACAAACACCAGAACAGGCTTTCCAAGGAAAGCAGGTGCTTAGAAAAGAAGCCCCTTCTTCACCTCGACTATTATGTATATGATGGATCATCAAAATTCCCTAATGATTTCCCCATTTTTAAATTAGTGATTCCACTCTGCATTTATACACATCACCCAGTAAGTTTCCCCATCTCCATAAGGCACTACCAGTTAAACCACAAACAATCACACACCAGTTTTGTACCCAGTTTTTAATAATCCCTTTAGAGATGGAAAAATAAAAATCAAACAAATGGAACGCTTTACAAAACAGTGACAGGACAGCTTCATTGCATTACAACACCAATGTCAAAAGTATGAGAATCCCCAGAACAAAAAAGGCCACTATTTACAAAGCTCCACACAGAGTCAACCTTCTCAGGAATAACAAAATTAAAAAAAAAAAAAAAATCTTGTTTAAAAAGGACCAAAAATCTCCAAGCTGCCGCCAGGGTACGAAGTGGAATCCTCAGCTGGCCTGCCCACCTGGAAGAGAGGAAACAAGGAACATCAATCATGTGCACCATGGCAACTGCTGATACCGAAATCGAGCACGTCCATGTTTCACTGAGAAACGTCTTGTGCTGTCAACTTTAAGCTATTAAGGTTCCTGTTCTGTTTGAAAGATCATATGTACAACATGTAGCTCTCAGGGGGGAGGGAGAGGGAAAATTAAACTGTCAGCCGGAAAAAGCTTTAGCTCCGCTAAACTGGTGGATTCTCTCACCACTAAGGAGCAGACCCAAACATAAGTCTAACCCCACTGCATAATCCCATGTGCTACATTTCAGTCTCATAAATCATGCTAGTGACACCAATCTATTAATTTATTTAAGCTTTTTATGGCTTCAGAAAGCATGTCCACATATGATCTTTAACAGAAAACTTAAGAAAAAGTGTTGTGGTGTTTATCATTTGAAGTTCTTTAATGGCTATAAAGAAAAAAAGCAAGCATTAAGAGTAAGCGATTTAAAAGGGGTTCACTTAAGAAAAGAAAAAACGAAGGTCCAGAACTGAAATGACACTAAAATAGAGAATACAATACAGTCGTTAAAACCATTTAGGTCACCTTTAGATTTCTCATTTTTTAATTCCTGTAAAAAACCATTTAAAAAACCGTTAAAGAAAACACCGTCAACTTAAAAAATAAAAAGCGTGAGATCCTTTTTGTTTACTTTTCTTTTCCCTGGTTGGGTTTTTTGTTACACGCTGGTACATTAAGTTGGAAGAGACCATACCACAGGACAGCGTTTTCTTGTGCATGCCGTGCTCTCTGCCCGCTATGTGCGACGCCCAGAGAATGTCGTGGTCAGGTGACACACGGCCTGCAATGAAGTCCCCACTGGCAGGTACAAACAAGGTACAATAGAATTAGGAAGAGGAAAGAAGTAAAGGATAGGTCCTTACTTTGTACCCTTTAGCAGTACTTTACCTGTTATTGCTATCAAGTCTCTTTATGTAATTTCCATATGACCTGTTACGAAAATGAAAGCAGGGGGAAAAAACCCGCAGAAAAACGCTTATGTTTTTCTGGAGAGCTAAAAGCAAAACTGCTTATAGAAGCAGAGGCAATTAAAGATCCATAGACAAAGTCACTTGTCCAAAAAAAAAATTAAAAAAAAAAAAATCCAAAATGGCGACCATGGAGACATCTGACCACTTGTTTTCATTTGACTTTGGTTTTGTCTATTGATCTTTAAAAGCGCCAACGTCAGACAAACGGCAGGCCTTGTGCTACACCCTTACCAAATTTTAATAACGTGAGCTCTGGTCAGTAGGGTTGATAGTTGTTCTGGTGGTTTCCGCCTTCCCGGGAAGCTTTTCCATAACTGCTCTGCTGGGCTGGTGATGGATACATTTCCATTACAATAAATCACAAGATCAAAATACCTAATCTAAATTGGCCAAATTTTCCCGCAACGTAGAAAGATGTACGCAAATGGTATATTACTCTGCTTACAATTCATTAAAATACATTCTACAGTTCATAAAGGTAACTGTAGCAGGCATGTTCACTGACATGAAGGACACACATGTTGCTGAGGTAACATCCATTGGACACTTCGGCTTACCGTTGTAGTCGTCGTAGCCCTGTCCGTACCCATAGCTATCATAGTTGTAGCCAGAGTAATCATAGCCAGGGTACCCATTGTATCCTTGGTTGTATCCATTTCCATAGCTTCCATAGTTCTGGCCGTAATAGTTGTAGCCCTGGCTGTAGCCATGATTCTGACCTGTAAAAATCAGCAGGGTGAGACTTCAAATGTGTTTCAGAGATGCCAGAAAACAATCATGCAATGACTTGAATGCAAAGCTACTGAACAGCCAGTTTTCAGTTGCTGCAGCCTTGCCCGCTCAGATTTTGGGGATCAGTACAGAAATCTATGAATACACAGACTGGTATCAAGTGACTCATTTTAGCTTGGACACCGGCAAGCGTGATTAGTGGGACGTACCTCCCCGTACGCGGCCCCTGGAACCTTTTCCTCCATAGCCACTCCGGTCCCCTCTGTGTTGCTGCTGCTGCCTGTAGACTTCCTTCGGCTGGGCAACCTTGATTTCACACTGCAAAACATGTATCATATTAAATCACAAATGCCAGCACCCTGAGTAATGCCTTTATACTTTGGGCTTTTCCAATGAGCAGCTAATGAGTTACAGCTCAAGATGCAGAATTTTATCACCTCCTTGGGTGGCCAAAGCACAAAGATAGACAGCACGGCATCACACTATATACCTTTCCCGATCCAACTTGATGGTATCTGTTTTCCAGCAGCTTCTGGACTGGCTCCTCCTCCACATATGTCACAAAGCAGAATCCCCTCCTCTCCTTGGTCTTGGTGTCCATAGGAAGCTCAATGCTGTCGATCTGAAGCAAGGCAACACCAAACAATCAGCTGGGTCTGCTAACTGAAAGATGGTCCAACCAGCAAAATGTCAGGTGCTGACATCTCACACAACTCGGAATGTACATCTACACCAGCCAGCCCCAAAGGAAGCGTTACTTACTGTGCCGAATCCTCCAAAATATTCCCGGATCTCATCCTCTGACGTCTCGGGCCTCAGGCCCCCAACAAAGACTTTCCTGGGAGGCTCCTTCCCCTTGAGCGCTTTGGCTCTTTTAGGATCAATAAGTTTTCCATCAAGCTTGTGCTCTTTGAACTCCAACACCTAAAGAAGCATTAGAACGTATTAAGAGGGCACAACAGACGTCACACACACACACACACACAGAATTATACTGACCTTCTCCACACTGTCCGCGTCTTTAAAGAGGACGAAGCCAAAACCGCGAGAGCGGCCCGTAATGGGGTCTGTTTTAATGGTGCAGTCCAGGACTTCACCGAATTTAGACAGATAATCTGTGAGGTCCTTCTTGCTGGTATCCCAGCTTAGCCCACCAATAAACATCTTCCTGTGGACAATAAACACAGTAAATGCATGTCTTAAATTTGGTAGCAAAAAAAATTAGCCTACATTTCACTTTGGAAAGAACGCATAAATCATGCTAAAACATCAGGCTGCATTGGTCCCATTTAAACTTGTCAATAACACCACGGTTTTCTCCTGAATTTTTCTAGAATACAAAAAGTTATAACTTTAAAAATGTCGCAGTGAAAACTGGGCTTGGACTAAACGTTCATGAATTCAGAAGGAAAATTGGCCTAACTTCTCCCAGTGTGTGTTTTGGAACATATCTGCAAACGCGACCTGGAAAATACTATACATGACATCACCAAACTATCATACGGAAAATATAGGTCTTAAATCCTCCTCGTTTATTCACTCACTTTCATACGAATAGAAAACAAACGTGACCGAAAGAGATGCAAAAAAGAGATGGACAGTGACCTTAAAATGATGGTAACTGATGAAATCCCACGTTAGTAGGACAGGAAACGCACTACTCGGGCGCGATAATCTAATTGAGAATTTCCCGAAAGGGGCACAATTTAGATAAAAATTAACCTGTGGCACCTTGGCCAAACCGTGTGCGAACGGTAAGCCAATTTTCTGTGTTAACGCGGCTGATCTGTAAATACAACCGGAAAAGACCACAGAAATTGAATCCATGCAAAGGGGGAAAGTGGCCGCCATTTGCCCGGATCCACGTCGACCGGCTGCGCTTCCGCAGACGCCGGAGAAGCAGCGGCTTTATCCCCGGTAAAGGAGAGGATCAATCCAGATACTCGTAAAGAAAGAACCAGTTTCCCTGGATCCGACATCTTTGACGAGGGCGGAAACGTGATTGCACGCACTTTCGAAGTTTAGTGGTAGCTTTACTACTTTTGTTTACCAGCTTGAATACAATTCCACACATTTACACCTCATTCCGTAACGGTAAACGCACCGCTCTATTCTAGCCTTCGGTTGTATTATTTTCGGATAATCCCTCCATCGCATACCTTTATTAACGCTAGATTATTCGGTTAGGTCAACAACAAATCCCACACACCGCGCGTTACTAATGCGTAGTCTCTAAAGTAACATCTGTTTCGTTCTTTAAATTTCGACTGTCGACAGGTTATACAATAAAATGTTAGCATTAGCCTAAAGCTATTACGAACAACCCACAAGCTGGTGCGACACGGTACGTAACCGGCAAGGCACCGGATTTGCCCAAATAAAGCGAGTAGTAATTACTCGCCCGGCTACTGGCGGCTCAGTTTCAGAAACCCTGAGATTTGGGTTACTGAGGCCTGTGGAAAGGCTAGCGGCGACAGCGCCGGCGGAGAGACTTCGCCATCTTGTGTTCCCGCCTCGGCGGCCGCTTTTCTTACCCGTCATCTTGCTGGTTTTTACTCGCGTTGATTTTAGACCCTTCGGGGAACTCCTCTGCGCTAAAGTCGGCCTGTCCTTTGGCTTCCATTTTTTGTAGCAAGAAACGAGCACCTGCTCAAAATTTTTAGCTAAAAAAACACCGCACGCGGGAGCACAGCAAGCACTATTTCGCGTCGTGCAAAATGGCGGGCAGCGACTGGGGGTGAGTGAGCCTTCAGCCGTCCGGGGGCCGTGCTTCGACGCTCCGCCTCCTCTGGGTCCTTCTGCCTTGTACCATTTTTCATTTGTCAAAACAAGAACTACAAAAGCGCGTGGAAAGACAAAAATTTTGCTTCAGTGCATTTTAAACGTATCCGAAGATTTGCACGTTCACAGTTGATCTCATTCTTAAATACCTCTAATTAGAATAGTAGTAATTTTAAGTTAATAGTTTATTTATTTTAAAGCAAAATTAAAACTCTATTTTCAGTGTTATATATTTTGTAGTTTTATCATTCACCTGAGAGTGTTGTGCTTAGTTTCCATCTTTACACAGTTGTATCAAACCACGTGTGTCATTGTAAGATGCCAATATTCTCTATCTTAATTTTGAGGTTTCATGTCACCTAAACCCATGTCTTTAGACTCCAGGAGCAAACCTTTACAACCCAGAGAGAACATGCAAACTTCCAATCATGGAGATGTGTGGCAACAGTTCTACCTTTCTCTATCTTGGTTCTAGTTTTGGTCTAAGGTGAACATCATTATTTCTACACTGTGATTAATATTCTCTTTGCTTTTTAAAAGGTGTGTCAAAAAACTGCTATTCCAAAATCTCATGGATATGCCAGCTATGTCAGGAAAATCTATGGACACTGTAGTAATGTTCCGGGACAGAACCAGGGCTGCTCACTATAAAGTCATTGTAATGATTTACCCTTAAAATACAATGAGCGTGTCTTGTGACGGATATCACGTGACGGAGACAGACCAGTGACTGGATGGTACATAGGTTGCTGGTCTGACATTCTTCCCCAATGCTTTGTAGGAGTATTATTGTTATAGATACGGGGTATAAACGCACAAAGAAAGCATGCTTTATTTTTGAGCAACCGTGGGGGATTTTTAGGTTCTATATATATTTGTATGCGCGATAATTTAATACATTTATTTCTAGTTACGTTCTCAACATTTACTTCCATTCAATTATTTCCTGACTGGAATGCTTAATTTGACAGAGTTTAGCGCCAATGTGGCTGTTTCCGTCACGCGGCATTATCTTGCGTCGCTTGCGGGTACAGTGAGAGTTGTACATTTGACGTCGGCTCAACTAAAGGAAAGAGGCAATTTTTAAAGGGATTGTTAAGCTACACGTGAAGCCAGCTAGCCAGCTAAATATTACCCGCATTGGGAGTGTGCTTGAGGTTGAAAGGTGCGGCTAGCTGGAATATTTTGTGTAAATTAAAATGGCTACAATATCGCTGCCAGCAAACGTCAGCGTCATGTTACTTGACATAGAAGGGACCACGACACCAATTACATTTGTCAAGGTAACCTAGCGCATTA
>JAODJU010000119.1:1649400-1661561 GCA_026776725.1 Gnathonemus echidnorhynchus
TCCTCTGGAAGCGTGGAGGCCCAGAAGCTGCTGTTTGGATATTCTGTTGAGGGAGACCTCCTAGAGGTGTGTCTCCTTCTGGTTTTTATTATTTTCTTGCTGTGGTTGAGTAATTATCCTGCGTTCGATTATCTCTTGGATGTCGGAAATTCCATGGTACGTGACATCTCATCCGACCAGTCTCCCATTCAAGCTACACATCTCGGAACAAACATGGCTGCCTCCATGAACACGCTGTTGTGTGTTGTTGCTTTATATTTTAGCAGATTTGGAGTGAGATCATTTTTTCTGAGAGACAAACAAACGAGAAACACAAACTAGTCAAACCACATTAAAAGCTTTATAAAATATTTTAGTACATCCATAGTGATATTCCTTTTTTGAGAGGCAAACTACAAACAAAGATACTAAGAAGTCTGGTAAAAATCTGATATTGCATGCTAGGATACTGTGATTTGGTAATCTCTAAATTGAACATGTGCAATTACATTTATAACTATTAATACATTTAACAAAATAAACATTTTAAAATATTTACAAAATATAATTACTGTTGTCCGTGTAAGCCACCATATTGAAATGACATCACAGGGAAATTTTGGACAACAAAATTCTGTCCGACATCAACATCAGAACTGAGGCGTGTTTCCAACGAGAAGTGACGCTTTTTGTGACATTTTTATCCAAGTTCTGACTCAGAGAGAGATAATCAAACGTAAGGTTACATTGCACAAGGGTTAATTTTTGATATTCCCCTAACATTGACATTTTATTTTCAACTATTCGCAGTTATTTGATGGACATTTTGATACCAACATGGGCCTTAAAGTAGAGAGTAAAAGTTACCAGAGGATAGCAGAGAGGATCGGCTGTCCTCCAGAAGATATTCTGTTCCTCACAGATGTCACAAGAGGTATCTATGTTACGGCCACTGAAGCTTTGGTGTCTGAACCTGTTTTTCCTAAAAAAACAGTAAAGTAGGTCGGTTTTGTTTCTGAAATGTATTAACAAAAGAAACCTCTAGTTGTAGATTTGTTTTGGTTCCCAGATAATTTGAAAAGATTGTGTACATCAGTGAAAAATTTCAGTTTATGCTAAAGTGATTGATATTTAGGTTTAATCTAGAAAAAGTGAATCAAGTTTTTGTAATCATTTTGGACTTGCACATTTTCCTTGCATTTTTAAGAACATAGTAATATTCAGTGATAATGCATAACTCAGAACTTTACAAGTATTAATCAGTTTTGTAAACAGTAGCATGGGCTCTGCAAGCTGACCTCTGATGAGGAAGTCTCTGGCTGTCTAAACTTTTTAAGTTTTAATCTTCTGGCAGAGGCAAAGGCCGCAGTGGAAGTGGGCATGAACGCGGTCGTTGTGGTGAGACCAGGCAATGCGGAGCTTGCCGAGGAGGAGCGCGCTCACTACAGCCTCATCTCGTCCTTCAGCCAGCTGCAAGCAACTAGTTCTGCCTGAACAGTTAGACAGCGAGAGGGTCGCATGGACCTGGAGCTGCCTTTTTGGGTCAGGTGGGAATTGGGGCCAGGAGAAGACATCTGTACGTCCATCACTGGTCACGTGAACATGGGTCGTCTAAGAAGCACACCTAGGCTTTTTTTTCTTTTTTCTTTTTCTTTTTTTTTTAAGAATTCTTAAATATTTAAGTTTTGATCCATGTCATCTTGGATCGTTGTGCAGTACGGTGTAACTCCAACTGATAGGACTTATTAAAAACATTCCTGAGATTTTTAGGTTTGCTTATTCAGTTTTGATCAGCAGTTCCTCCCATAATATATTTTAACAGCATCACAGCGTGAGATATAATTGAGGCTAAAATGGTCATAGATTGAATGCAGGCTTTTCATGGCCTTTCAGAACACGTGGGCATGAAAAATAGTTTGTTCTGAAGAACAAGGTACACAACACCCAGAAATTTTTTTACAGTTTTTCTCCTTGGGTTTGTGACTTCCCTGATTTTAGTGATTTAGTTGCCTGTGGAAACATAACATTAAGCGGTTTCATTTGCTTATCAGACTAATGCTGCAGGCTATTCTGAACACATTTGGGGAAATAAACAGAATTAATGAGTCCTTTTTAACTTTTGATGACCCTAGTTTAATTTGTACATTTCATAGAGAAAGAGTACAATGTGTATGAGAAAACTACTGTGACATTTTTCCTCTGGATTGTATATTTGCACAATGCAAATATAGGTTAATAAAGCTGGAAGGCAGGAAAAATGCTTATCAAACTTCTAGAAACTGGCGCAAATAATGAACCAACAATGTTCATCTGAACCTTGATACATGAATCATAAAAATAACAAGCAGTAAAATTATTAAAATGGAAAAAACACCCCAAAAGACATTCCATGAAGCTCATGTAAAATGTTTATGGGTCCATGATCACAAAGTTCTCAAGAGTTTTGTAATGAAAACCAGTTTCCTATAAGCATTGCAAAGCCCTATTCCAACCTATTCTAGCAGAGCTATCCCAGAAAAAACGTGTCACAAGCTTAGATAACACTCTGTTTTGCTTTTAATGAGAGGCATGTCATCCACCAGGGTTGTAGATGGAAGAGTTTAAGCACAGCACATTTTGCTTAGTAGAAATCCCCCAGGCATTCAGACAATAGTTTTGAATGTGGGTGTGAAGGATTGTTTAATTCAGTGTTTCTCAACCCAGTCCTCGTGGACTCCCAGATGGTCCACGTTTTTGCTCTCTCCCAATTCCGTGGCAATTGTGAGAGAGCAAAAAACGTGGACCGTCTGTGGGCCTGTGAGGAGCAGGTTGAGAAACTCTGGTTTATTTCGCATTTAAGTGAATTTTATTATCAAATCATCTATGCATGTTTCCCAGGAACATGGTGCAACAGAGACAGGACCTGTCACACATTCCACTGTAAATCACTACATGGGTACAACACATTATTTACGACATAAAATACAGGGTTGCATAGGGCTGGCTGCAACAAATAACACGGTACTGTACGTACGGTGCTGCGCATGGCATGACCGGCCCCATGGCGCCACAACGTGTTTATCATTTTAATTATCCAGAGAAAATCAATCCTTTATCATAATTATTCCATTGCCATGAGAAAATTATAAAACAAGATTTTACTTGGCTGTTCTCTATAGAGAGTGTTTTGTGACAATATTTCATAAATGTCATTTAAATGATTATTTAAAGAATACTTTAAACATCTGATTGGTTATATTGCAAACTAAGTCACAACAGATCGATCTTGTCTAGTCAATTGAATTCTCATTTATAATTGTGTTTTGTCTGTATTACAGTATCTTACTAAAGGTCAGTCCAATATTCACTTTTCCACATGTGGTTTTGGGCTGCGGATGGTCGTGCTGCGTGGCAGCTTGTGTTCATTCTACACATAGCTCTGGATGATTGTGGTTGCGGTGCATGCAGCTCCATCCATCCATTCATCTTCTGAAACCGACTGTCCTATTCAGGGGGGGTGCAGAGTCTATCCCGGAGCCTATGGGCGCAAAGCAGGTAACAACCCAAGATGGGGCGCCAAGCAATCACAGGGCACCCTCATACACCATTCACTCATACATGCACACCTACGGGCAACTGGATAACAATAATTAACCCCAGCATGTTTTTGGATTGGGGAATGAACGAGAGGGCAAGAACATGAAACCAAGAGCACACCCAGAAGAGTGAAGTATGGGCTTTGTCGCATTTGCCACACCAAGTACACACTTACACACTTGGCGGGCTTATTCACATGCTTAGCACAAGTATCCAAGGGTGCCCCATTCCTCAGATAATCCAAGTGCAGCACCCTTAATGACCACTTTATCCACACTTTGGCAAATACAGCATGGAAGAAGTCATCAGCTAAAGGCCAATTTATAATTCAGCTTTCGTGTTCAGTTCTGGAAGAGGGGACGTGACGTAAATCTCATCGTTAGGGACTGGCTGAACCGGCTGTGGTCTGTACGCATGTAGCCCAGATTTTTATGCCTAGCAGATTATTTCCCCCATAATAGTCATAAGAATCTCAGTATACCTCAGTATCCCATATTACCGTAGTACCACCCAAGTCTAAACTAATTACTTTAAAACTGTTGAAAAAAGTTTACCCATTTCACTACAATGCTTGTATTTGTGTTTGTTGCAATGCAGCTGCCCTCTCTGGGTCTGGTGGAATGTCACTGCTGTATGCAACACAAATCACAACCATCCCCTTTCGCAGCTAAACATAGTATGAACACAAGCTGCTGCATTAACTTGTTTAGTTTTGACATCTTAAGACATACAAATTTGGGTGCTACCACTTGATCAGTTTTTGAGGGGAAACCGTACATACAATCATTACAAGAGAAAATGATGCCCCACCTGTATTCAAAAAAATATATTTTTAAAGGGGCAGTTCACCCTAAAACTGAAAAAAAAAACACTTTTAGAGGGAGTTTATTGCTATCTATCTAACTAGGTTGTTCTGCTGGGAGTTGCCTAGTTTTGGAGATATCGGCTGTAGAAATGTCGCACTTCTCCCGAATACAATGAGAGTGAATGGTATTCTTTCTGTGGTGATTAAACCGCCATTGAAAAATTCACCAGCAATGTCTCTTACCAGAAATCATGACTTGGTTATTGAAAATAATCCACAGACTTTGTAGTGAGCAGTTTTATCTAGGAATTATTTTCTTCTACTGAACTTCCCACACCGATAGTATCACTGTGCAGAACATACAACCACAAGCACCACAGCGATATCTTCTGTTCAGTGATACGACTGATGCTTGGAGTCCAGTAGAAGAAAATAGTTCTTAGAGCCAGCATAACCAAAACATGGAGCTCACATGACCATAACTTAGGCTTACATACAGGCCAATGCAGCTCTTATGTCATGATAGATTTCTTCAGTGAAACCTCAGTTTCTTTCATTTGAATGATGAAGCAGGTTCCTTAAGCTTAAGCAGTTTATTAAGACAGAATGAAAATGTTACAGAAAGATGTTTCACACAGCCAGTTCAGTGTCTGTCTGTGTCTGTCTCTGCCCCCACTGAGGGAAGCAAACCCTTTATCTATGGTCTTTGTACAGACTCTTGGAGCCAGGGGGTGAGACGGCCTTGGTGAGAGTAAGTTGTATGAGAGGCAAAGAACATGATGAGCAAGTAGCAAGGACAGAAAGAAATATAAAAATAAGAAATATGAAGATTATAAATGAGTGAAATAAATGAACATAATTAAGTAACTACAAATTAACTAGGGAAATTCCTCAGTCAGAACGGGGTGGGTATGTGATGTCAACCAATAATATGGAAACTGGTCTAATGTTCTAAAAGTCTTAAGACATCAGAAATGAATGTAACACGTTCGTTTTTGACATTTTAAGATGTACAAATTTGATGTGCTGATTCAGAGGGTTTTGACCCCAATGGTGTGTCATACTTACAGTAAGGGCCTGTTAAGGCTAATTTTTACTTCTGCGGCAAATCAACGCTGTAAGTACGGCATAGTCGTAGACCCTACGCCAAATCCTAGACCATAGCCTGACATGCACCTCCCCAGAAATGTAACTACAAATCACAGCAATGCGAACCGCAAGAAATGTAATTGGTCTGCTTGGTAGTACAATAGAACCTTGGAACACAAATGCCTCTTAACTCAACCAACTCAGATGTTGAATGGGTCTGTTGATTTTTTTTTTTTTTTGACTCATACCTCAACCGAAATCTTGGAATTGCTAAAATTTGTATGGGTCAAGACACGTTCAACTCTACCAATTTGAACCTCTAACAAGTTGGTTGAGAAACATGTAGCCACCACTCGACGAAAATCTCAGAACATGACAAAACAACAGACCTACTATAAGTTGTACGCATCGAGATGTGTCTCCCCTTCCAGACAAACCCCCTCCATCCTTCCTCCTTTCCACCTGCCACTTCCAGTATGCCATCAGTTCACCTCAATACAGGTAGGATTGGGAGCGGGCAGGAGCGGGACTGAAAAATCCGTCCAGCGCAGGTCTCTATTTTCCACATATGTAGTGTCCACGCTTTGTACAAATTGAGTTTGTTTTGGTGTCTGTACGGGCAGAAATGGCACCGTCTTCTCTTTCCATCTCCAGCTTTCTTTACCTGTGGCCCACTGGAACTCTCCCGTAAAGCCTTCACAATGGCTGCAGCAGCAGGTCCACGGGGAAGTCGCCGCTTCGCTTCGATGTATGCTGTTATTAGTGCTCTTCCCAAATCCTCCAAAAAGAACCTCCTCCAATTACGCCTTTGTGACTTCCAGGAAGGATTGATTTCTCTCTAGATCGTGAAAGCATTGTAGGCTGACACATCAATCAGATGGAAAAATAGCACAAACGGCCAGCGTGATGCTCTCTGTTGGCAGGTGTAGGTGGCTGTTAACCTGTTCAGGTTGTCAACCCCTCCTTTGTTTGTACTGTAATCCAGAATGATGTTAGGCTTTTTGTTCTCCAGGTCACTCACTTGAGCCCTTTGGTGGTAAGTACTCATGAGGAGCATGTTTTTGTTTTTTTATGAATGTAAGAAACCACCGTGGTGTTTGCAGTGAAGACGAATGTGGATGAGAGAACCACTCTCTTTTTTTATTGCCAGCAAGGCAGTAGACAGTTCTGGCTTGCTCCGCTGAACGGTACCCAACATGGTCAATTTCCTCTTCAGCAGCTCTTGGCCTAGTTCATAGGAGGTAAAGAAATTGTCACGTGACCCATGCGACCGGTGAAACCCTGCGTCAAGTCCTGCACCACTCGCATCCCCTGTTTCCTTTGATACTCCTCCTGTTGGCTTTCTGGTGTAGACCTGCATGTTCCAAGCATAGCTGGAATATGCATCGTAGGCCACCCATAATTTAATCTCATATTTTGCTGGCTTGCTGAGCATGTACTGCCGAAATGGAAAATACCTGCAAGAAGGCAAAAAGAGAAATGCATATTTTCAGGTTGATGCATCATATAACCAAAACATCTCCACAATGCAGACCACAAAATTAATGACGATTACTTTTCACATAAACCTATAAAAAAGTATGTGAACTTCTTGACTAACTGCATGGAATGTAAATTGTTTTTACATTTTTGGCAATGAAAAACTTGCACTGCTTACCTCTGAATGGAATTAGCCCCTCATCCACAGTTACGTCAAGTCCACGGTTGTACAGCATAGAGATCCTCTCCACCCATTTGTCCCAGATATTCCGGAAAGGTGGCACTTTTTTCAGGTTTTATTTCACAGTCATCAAATCTGATTACTGATGACAGAACACAGAACCTTGGAAGGGTCATGGTGGCACAAAAAATGGCCTTCCAGTCTCGGGATTCCACAGGCTGGAAGTAGGTTCACCTCAGGAACCTGTAAACTCCACTTAGTATGAACAGACCAAGGTAAGCATGCAGCTCAGGAATTTCTAGCTTATTCCAGTTGACACCATACTTTCACTTCCCTTCGATGTTGGTCATCTTGATGACGATGTTTTCAATCTCAGAAGGAAAGAAGAGCATGAAAGTGGATAAAATATCAGATGCATGTGAAATAGCCATCTTTGTTGGACTTGGATCTGTCTTCATTAGGTATTCTTTAGTCCTCCAGCCTGTAACCTGTGGATATGGTGCTGAGGACCAAGACATCTCTCAATTTTTTGAAAGAAATTAGTCCTCTTGCATTTCATCCAGGTCTTGGGAGTCTGAGGAGGAGTCCTCCCTTTCAGATTCTTCCATGTGGTCCTCTTCCTCTGCACCGTCCACTTCCTAATGATTCTCTGTCTCATCTACAAAGATATTGCTTACAAGCTCAGCAACCTTACCTGCAGTGAATTGTGCCTCACAGTGAGCATGAAATGAGGTTGTAGGCTGGTGTGACACTTTTATACATGTATGTGGCCCAACCCCTCTATCCTATGATCCAAGCTTTGTAATAAAAACAGTGTCTGTTTCTTTTGTTTTGTGTTGTCTGAAGGTACAAGGGTGACTGTGATAAACATGGACCATGTTATAGTTGCAAAGATCTGCTGACCCCAAGACCATACTCAAATATGACTGATTCCCCATAGCAACAGAAATACTAGATTAGAGAATTATCTATAATAATACTGGAACTGCCACATAAGCCACCTAAATTCAACGAAATACCCAAGGGTCCAATAATGACCCCAGACACAACCAAAGGAATAAAGACATATTGCAGCCATTCAAACAAATGCTATTTATTAACTTGGGTCTCTGTAGGAGAGGTCATTACATTTTAGGCATAAAAATATGAGATTTAGTGTGTCTTCATGGACGAGGTACAAGCAGACACCCCCATATTCACAGGAAACTCCACTGAATTCAATAGCGGGTAAAAAGTGAGCTTGTGGGAGTTTAGTAATCGTGTGTGGGCTTGAATTAGCTTTTTTGCTGACAAATATAGGCGACTATCTTACAAAACTTTTCAAGTCACCAAGCAGCTGATCAGGGGAAAGTCAACCTGCCAAACGCGCTACCTGGTAATAATCCAAGGGCTGTTCTTTCAGTTTAATCCTTTATTCAGTATCAAAATCTTCAAGCATCCGAAGCATCAAACATCCTTCAAGTCAGCTTGTGAAACATCCATAGGATCCACAAATAGCGATAAAATACATTAGTTTCCAAGGCAATAGTCCGTAAAAGCAAAACACATTCACTGACATTCGCGATTATATTTGTGATCGCATTTGCTGTTACATTTGCAGTCAGCAAAAAGTCGGGTTTCCCCCTTCACCCACTCACTACCGCTTTCACCTAACAAGTGATATTACAAATTACTGCCGCCACCAATACCACGTGACTCCCACATGATTTTGCAAAGACCCCGCCTACCTCGGTCTCCTACAGATACAAATTACAAAAAATTCAAGTTTCAAAAATTCAAAGAGAACATTTCAAAGTGGCTCCAAATCGATGGTCCAAATTCACATGCAAAAATACGAGGTTAAAAATACGAGTTATACATCCAGGATACCAAGGCTAAGCAATCGAATCTGTGGGTGTGTTTGACTTCATGCAGCCGCTTACAACGCTGGCTTAAAGCAATGCATTCTGGTCCTAATGTTTGTATACCAGGCAGGTCCGAGGCGTTATCTGCTATTTCTCCCGAATATCACGTAAAGCAGTGAGAACTGGTTTTCAGTTAATTTACCTGGTAAAATAAAGTTTAAGTTAATTACATAAATGTTCTAATAGTACACGTAAGTTAGTGGTTTTATTTCAACCAACCAGTTGAACCAGAAAATTTGAAGACTGTAATTCAGAGACAAAAAAAATCTGATGCATATTTCCAATGTATAAATATTAAATGTTAGAATTTCAGTGGCATATAAAATTCAAATTGTGATGAGACAGACTTACTTCCATGTCCAGCCAGCAAAGTGTCAGGTACTGGCATCTCACACAGCACAGAATGTATATACCATCTACACCAGCCAGCCCCAAAAAAAGCATTACTTACTGTGCCAAAACTTTCAAAATATTCCTGGAACTCATCCTCTGATGTCTCAGGCCCCCAACAAAGATTTTCCTGAGAGGCTCCTTCCCCTTGAGCACTTCGGCTCTTTTAGGATCAATAAATTTTCCATCAAGCTTGTGCTCTTTGAACTCCAACACCTAAAGAAGCATTAAATCAAAGGGCAGAACTTAGACCTCTCTCTCTCACACACACACACACGCACACACACACAGAATGATGCTGACCTTCTCCACACTGTCCGTGTCTTTAAAGAGAACAAACCCAAAACCACGAGAGCAGCCCGTAACGGGCTCTGTTTTAATGGTGCAATCCAGGACTTCACCAAAGTTGGACAGATAATCTGTGAGGCCCTTCTTGCTGGTATCCAAGCTTAGCCCATAGACATCTTCCTGTGGATAATAAAAAGAGTAGTTACCATACATCTTAAACTTAAGAAAAAGCTAGCCTATAATTCACTATGCCTAAAAATACAAATCTTGCAAAAGCATCAGACTGCATTAATCACAATTAAATTTGTCAACATACAGTGATAAATAGCTGGGCTTTAAAATTAAAAAGATTGAGAACCATGGGTTTAATGCACACTTTACACCCAATCATACCCAGGTAGTATTCCCATATGGGGCCCATATGGGAAAGACATGGGCCATCTGGGCTGGCCCAGCTCACATTTTACCCATGTGGGGCCCGTATGGGCAGAATCTGGGTTAAACGTGGGATGTACGACACGGACCCCATATGGGCAGGATCTGGGCAAACCCATATGGGTGAAATGTGGCTGAACGCGATATGGGTAACACAGAGGTATGGGTATGGGTAACACAGACTCGATCCAGAGGGTTACAATAAATACTTATTATCCTATGTTTCTTTTATGTTCCTCTTTTTGTGTCTGCTACTATGACAAAAAATTCCCAGTCTATCTATCTAGTGCTGCTTCATTATTCCATCCTCTTTGTGCAATGTACTGATGTACAGTACTCTCAGAAAAAAACAGCATGATACTACCACCACCATGCTTGACCATTGGTTCAGTGTTCTTAGGTTAAGAAAACAACCTCACCTTCACCCCTGCAAACATATCTCTTTTCATTGTGGCAAAACAGAGAAGTTAATGACACATTCACACGTCATTGTGACAATACTATTCTGCAGCCACGTTTCTCACCTGTCACCTTGCTGGTTTTCACTAGCGTTAATTGTAGACCCTTCGGGGAACTCCTCTGCGCAGAAGTCGGTCTGTCCTTTGGCTTCCATTTTTTAATCACAACAAACGAGCCCCCGCTCAAATGTTTAGCTTTAAAAAATACCGCAAGAGGGACCAAAACACTGCACATTATTGTGCAAGAAGGTGGGGTCTTTAGCTGCCCGGAGGGCCGTGGTGCGACGCTCCGGCTCCTTCAGGTCCCTCTGCCTTGTCTGTCATTGCCAAGACAAGAACTCCAAAACATGTGGAAAACATTGATTAAAGAGATAAAACTGATTCAGTGCATTTAAGTCTCATCCAAAGATTTACATTTTGATTTTCTCAGTTCATCGCATTCTTAAATACATCTAATTAATGTCTTTACATATTTTTTCCTTTAATTTTTTAAAGCTTTAACAGTATTATATATTTTGTAGTTTTATTATTCACCTGAGAGTATGTTGTGCTTATTTTCCAACCATTACACTGCTATACTGTACCAAATCACATTTTTACATTGTAAGGTGCCAAAATTCTCTATCTTAATTTTGAGGCTACAGGTCACCTAACCAACTCACACTACACAGAAAGAACATGCAAATTTCCAATCATGGAGATGTGTGGCGACAGGTCTACCTGTCTCTATCTTGGTTTTAGTTTTGGTCACATCACTATCTCTACACTGACTAATCTTCTATTTTCTTTTTAAACAAACTGCTATTCCAAAATCTCATAGATATGTCAACAAAGTCAATAACATTTATGGAGAGTGTAGTAATTTTCCGGGGCAGAACAAGTATAGACTGCTCATTGTAAAAACATTATAATGAGTTACCCATAAAATACTATGGAGCGTGGGTTGCGTCAAATTCGGCGTGTCACATGACGGACATCACGTGACAGAGTCGGACCAATGACTGGACAGTTCATAGGCTACTCGCCGCTACTGGTTCTTCCATAAAGTTTCGTAGGAGCGGCACTGTTGCAGATGTGGGGTATAAACATACCAAGACAGCATGATTTATTTTTCAGCAACCGTGGAGAATTTTTAGGTTTCATATACATATATATGCGCGAAAATTTGATACGTTGATTTCTAGTTAAGTTCTCAGCATTTACTTCCATTCAATTATTTCCTGACTGGAATGCTTAATTAATTTGACCAAGTTTAGCACCAAGGTGGCTGGTTCCGGCACGCGGCATTATCTCGCGTCGCTTGCGGGTACAGCGAGAGTTGTACGATTGACGTCGGCTCAACTAAAGGAAAGAGGCACTTTTTAAAGGGATCGTTCAGATACACGTGAAGCCAGCTAGCCAGCTAAATATTACCCGCATTGGGAGTGTGCTTGAGGTTGAAAGGTGCCTCTAGCTGGAATATTTTGTGTAAATTAAAATGGCTACAGTATCGTTACCAGGAAACGTCAGCGTCATGTTACTTGACATAGAAGGGACCACGACACCAATTACATTTGTCAAGGTAACCTAGCGCATTA
>JAODJU010000119.1:1673954-1686139 GCA_026776725.1 Gnathonemus echidnorhynchus
TAAACACGTTCCAGTACAAACCACTACACTCACCTGCCCACACAGTAAACATGTTCCAGTACAAACCACTGCACTCACCTGCCCACACAGTAAACACGTTCCAGTACAAACCACTACACTCACCTGCCCACACAGTAAACATGTTCCAGTACAAACCACTGCACTCACCTGCCCACACAGTAAACACGTTCCAGTACAAACCACTACACTCACCTGCCCACACAGGAAACACGTTCCAGTACAAACCACTACTCTTGGCAAACATGCTATTAGAATCCTACACTCAGATCCATGAGGTCAGTCAGCCATGAGAGAGAAAAATGTGAGTATCTGGGCATTTTCTGCGCGCAGCTGCCCCACTGGGGGGTATCACATGCTTCAAAGGACCCCCCTCCCCAGCCCCAAAGGTAACCGGCATTTTCAGTCGAACCCCGGCACCCTCAAACACCGGCAAAGACAACCATATCTGACCACTCCTAATTACTTCTGTGCACTTCCAGATCTGTCACATTTCTACTTATGCATGAGCATACATATGGGGCGCGTACCTCAGTCAGCGGTGACAGCACGGGTACGGCTTACCGCGAGGTGGCCAAGATGTTACTTACACAGTATCGCTCCAGCACCTGCAGGTCACAGCTCCGAAAGCAGCACTCCTCCACTATGATCGTCGGAGGACGGCGCCTGTTTGACCAGCCCGTCAGTCTGCCTGAGGGAAGCAGAATAGGAAATTTAAATACACGGATGCCATCAATTCCTGCAGCTTAATCGGGAGGGTGTTGTGCCAACAACCAAAGAGGGGCTTCAAATCTATTTGCGCATAGTCCTTCCCTAAGACGCTTAAGTTAAAAGCGTCAGACTAATAGCCTAAATGATTGGAACCATAATGATGTCATGACTTCAAAAATTAAATTGATCTGAGTAATTTTTAAGTCCGTTTAATCAAAGCTCCTTCAGGGATTAACTGTACAACTGATTGATAGCCAAATTAGCACATAGGAGGCTGAATGCTAAGCAAGCAGTAAAAGCACATGTTACATCCTGACCTTCCTCCTTGCCAATTCAGCAGAGATAAAGGGAGAAACAGTAACACATGAAATGGGGGGGGGGGGGCACAGACACCCAGCTCAGGAGGATAGAGATAGAAGCTTAGGGGGAGGAGCCCAGAGAACGCAGACGGGGAAGCAGCCACGTGACACCCCAAACCTTCGCTCAGAGAGCCTGCACTTTCTCCACGCATATTTCTGGAGGGAAAGGATGCACTTGATAGAGTAGGATGAGGGCATTAGGTAAAAGACTGTATATGTCAGCCAGGATTGAATAGTGAGTCATGAGAACAAAGGCCCTGTTTGTTGGTGGGATGACAAATATTGAAATACTTCTTTGGCTGGACTTTTGTTTGCACAGGGTAAGGGGATGGGCAGGGGTGCAAGAGAGGAACCGGGACACACACATGGAACCAACCCCCCCCCCCCCGGAAGAGTCAGAAACAGCTGAACAGATATCTCAGCCTTATCCCCTTGAAATGGAGTAATTATTTCCCCAGATTGTTACCCATCAGCTTTAACAAATCATCTGATGCTGTATTACACTTTTCTGAGAATGTAAACTAAGACGAAATGGCTGCATACAGAAATTTCTGCTATATATTTTACTGGGAATTATGCCAGCTCAACTGGTTCTCTATTTCGACAGCAAACACGCGGAGTAGTTGGGGATTGGAATGCTGCTTTGGCTCTGTCACTTCCCCCCGAATCTGCAAATGAGCCTTACGCACTTCCTTCATGTGTATGGGAGATCGGGGGAGCAGCGCAGCCCCACCACAACGCACAACAGCTGTCCATTTGCAAGTGTGTACTTGAATACCTGCATGCTAATTCTCAGCTGTACTCCGAATCTCCCGCTCCAGCAACCCCAAACACCCACTATATGACCCACAGACACCCAAAACAGAGGGGGTCTGGGCTTTCACGCAACTGGCAGTCTTCTTTGTTTGTCTTCTACAAGTCAACTGACAGAAAGCTGCATAAAGAAATTTATAGAAAAACAAATGTTGGACAAGCGCCTTGATTTGATAACAAGGACAAAAACTGACAATTGCAAGTGTGATGTTAGAAGAGCGCAACAGACATGCCGAAGTGGTTGTGAATGAATAAATAAATATACATACTGTAATAGGGAACTCTGTCTTCACACACAAACTGCAGGGCATCCAACAGCTCAGCGCCGCACAATCTATCGGTTGATGCTTCCACCACGCTGCAGCCAGTGAAAACTGCAAAGGCGGCCAGTACTTGAATCCATCTGATCTGAAAATGGGAAATATGTCGGTTAAGGAAATTGACTACTAACACTGCAGCTTAGTCATCTGGAAGCGTGGTCAGTACATTTCACGACTGCACTTTATTATACGTTCATGACAGCCCTCTCAGGACGCTCCTAGGTTTGATCTGTACAGCACAAATCTCACACAAACTACGCAAATTCCAGTACAGTGACAGAGAGGGCATTTAAGAAAGATAACAAATGAGCTCTTCATTTGTAACAAAGATCAAATGCTTTTGCCTGTCAACTTACTCCAAACAGAAATTTGTAAACATCAACCAATGATATATTGCATTAATGAATTTAACAATCTGATGTCCCTCTTCTTGCATTGCTCATACTACCTATGTTTATCATCTCCTAGCAGCGCTTACACAATGTGTTACAAGTAGCAGAAATGGCAGCTCGATACACCTATCTCATAGGTCGGCAACCTTTTTAAAGCAAAGAGCCATTTTATCCTAAATGTCTGACCCAAGATTTTCAAAGAGCAAAAACAGTTTGAGATACGATTTAATGTGATATGGGTATATATATATTTAACATAAAAACAAGTACTTTCAAAAAATTAAGAAAAACAAATTCGGGGGGCATATTAATTTTAAATCACTCAGAAGTGTAACAGAGTGCAAAGGTGACTAATATCACAATATTGCAATGGTAGGTTGCTGAGCCATGTTCACAATAATTATACAGCAGATACAGTTTTGGGTTTAATCATCAGATGGTGTTTTTTACACCCATACTACTGCATTAACATGCACTCGCACTGCCCTCTGTCCTCGTCACCCCATTTACTCCTAATACACAGGGTGGCTGCACGCACACATATACACAAATAAACACACACACACAAACACTATGTACAATGAAAAACATTAACCACTATATGCGACTTAACAAACAGCACATTTATAACACAAGCGATTCCTGAGAACAATTTGCAAAGCTGGCATCAGTCCAACATGTGCTGTGCTGCCTGCCTGTACCTCCACGCTACAATATTTTTCAGTTCTGTAGCGATAGTCTTCATCCTTACCCCTTCTTTCTTGAGTAAAGTTCGTTTTGCTCTGCAGTCATTTGGCCTTCACTCTCCACTTCATTACTTGTAACTGCTGACCGAGTAGTGCAAAATGTACTTACCATACCAAACCCAGCTGTCTATAATATGTAAAATGGAGAAAATAATTTTAAGAAGACCTGGGAAGGCATGGTGACGATATACTACAAAAAGTATATGACCGAATTAGGAATCCCAATAAACTTTGAAGCCTACATCCAATCTCAGGTCTCAGGTTCACATATAGCTAAAAAATATCTAAATGAAAAATAATATTAACCCATGAATAAATTTATATTTACTAAAGTATTATGATATGTTAAGACATGAAAATGTTAATGTGTCTATCATTCTGAGAAGAGCCACAGCATCATGCTCAAAGAGCATGTGGGTCATGAGCCGCAGGTTGCCGAACCCTGACTTATCTCAAATCAAACACCGAGCAGCCTGGATCACCGGCAAAGCCCCGACGGGGCTGCAGTACCGTCACCCCCCTGGTGCTGGGAACATATAACCCCGATGGACGTGTATGTCTGGAGTTTTAACAGATGAGCTCGCTGATAACACAACTTAAGTTATTAATAAAAAAAATAAAACACTGTAATTGCCATATGCATTTAAGATTATTTCTCCATTAAATTCCAATGGTGAACTCTTTCTTTTCACACAACTGCATAATCTACACTGTTCAAATTTAACTATTTTCAGCAGCGTTAAAGTAAAATCCATTACTGGAGGAGAAGAGCGTTTTCTCTTTCAGCAGTTACATCTGTGAATGCTGTCAAATTTTTCTGAGCACACTCACATGCCTGACTTTTTTCAAGCATATTTGCAGCTGATCACTCTTTGAGATTACCTTCATTCTTCCGTATTTTGTTTTTAGGCAGGTATGACGTGAGTGGTAGCTGTGTCTCTGCTTGTCCTCCGTATCTGTGGTTTCTAATGAAAGTTGCAGGTAAATTAGGTTCCCCAGTTTCTGCAACTATAGAAATGTTGTGTGAAGCTGTCCCAAAGCTCAGGCGACAGGCAAAACTCCTCAGTGCGAAATAATTTATACCAAAATCCGCCCATTACCTCCCCCCTCCCACTTGTCCCTCATGCATGCACTGAAAAAATGGCAACAGGGAGATTGTTGAATTTGCAAATATGCAGTTTATATATCCTACCTAATTATTTAAAGAGATAAAGGTCCTGTTTGTTGGTGGGAAAGGGATGACAAATATTGAAATACTTCTTCGGCTGGACTTTAGTACCAGTCTTTAGTATACAGATTGAACAAGGCGATGTAAGTAAGTAAGAAAAATATGGCTGAAACCACGTTTAAAAGTGCTATGAAATGTTCATTTTGATGTTAGGTCATTCAGCATCTTCTGTGAAGATAGTGTACATGAAAAGGAGCAACACAAAAACAGCAAAATAATGAGATTCATCTTTTTACTGCAGCAATGGCATTTGCCTTTTATTTTACACAGTCTGAGAAGGTGATCTCTGAAGCAGTGGCAGTTTGTTTCCGTCAATGTGCAGTATTCATTTGTCAGCCTGTCCATACATGGACACGTGTCCATGGCAAGACTTGTCTGTGGCAAAATGTTTTGATTGAAAAAAAAAAATGTAGATTACATTTTTAAACACCATTGTCCCAGGTAAAAAAAAAAAAAGACTCCCTGGTTTAAGCTGTTCAGCTAACCCCAGTGGCAGCGCCAGTGATTGAATGTTGCAGACGCTATGAGGAAGCTAGATTATTTAGGGCCAGGTCTTTAACTTAAGTCCTTTGGTCGATTTTGCCGACTTGAGCATGGGTGGGGCGCCCCTTGGTTTATTTCTCCAATTTGTAGGCAGGGGGTCAGAATTTTCGTAATTGGCTGCAACTATTTGATCTGCAGCAAAAGATGTGCCAACAAAGACACAATGTGCTATGTATGTGCTATATGCTATGTTGGATAATTAAATAGGACTACTAAATAAATTTGGTAACACTTAAGGCCAAGTTTTTGGACATTTCTAAACACATTCATAACAAATAATTATGCATTTATAATGCATTATAAAAATGGCTATAAATATTTATCAAAAGGCATAACACTATTATAGCCATGTGTGTTATGCATTATGAATGCTTTATGAAGATCTCATCTCAAGCTCCTGGTTGGTGCTGTCACTAGTCCTTCCTCCACTGGGGGTTTTTATGAATATCCATACTTGACCATTCTTGTGTTCTTGCGTATCGCTTGATGTCATCTTCCAAAGTACAGTTCCAATACTCAAGAGCAGGAGTATGGAGGATGGCAACAATACCCAGATGTTGTTCTTGCCCAGCGGCAATCAGGGATGCATTGGTTGCATCCTTGCTGATGGGAACTATCCCATAATTCATTGCATCCCATGATCATTTGTTGCTTTCTTGGTATTGATAAACCATGTACCAATATAGGAGAAGAGTTTACTGCAAAGGAGACCAGAAGAAACATTGTGGATGTGATCGATGGCAAAACATCTGCCTTCTTGGCAGTGTGTGAAGCACAGATCTGCCTCAGCGAACCCTAATGACCAATCGCCTTACAAGCAGCAGTGTGATATAAGGACTTATTGTCAATTGGGGAATATTTCTGTATCGGCAGTCAACCATGTACAGTTAAGTGCCTGGCAGTTGTTTAGCAATTAGCTAGCTGAGAATGACATTAAAATAGCCTACCTCTTTCAATCTATTCTTTTATTAATGTCACAGATGATTATTGCAAATGTTTTCTCTCTGTAAAATGTATTATGATAAAGTGACTGGTTGGATACTACAGCCAGTAACGATCCCCAGAATGTCAGGCAAAATGAAGGAAAGCCTGGAAAATGCACAGAAATACTCTAAGTTAAAAGAGGCATTCGAGGTTAACTGCTAAATCTGCAGAACTAGAAAGTAACAGACTGTGGAGACGGGTGTGTCGCTGTCAATGCAAAACATCTCATGTTCACTGTCCATTCATTGTTTTTTTAATATCGAATTCAAACCAGACCAGTAAAAAGGTTCAGCTATTACAACACAACCATCAGCCCAAATTTCTAAACATTCAGCGATGACAGAAAGCAGGTTTTGGGCACTGATGCTATGGGGAGGGCACAGCCACGAATAAGCTGAGTGCAAACACTTTAAGACCAGCACAGTTTCATGAGACTTTCCCATGAAAAACACAGGAACTCCATACCTGCACAACCGTCACATGGTAAAGTGCAAAGGATGGGGAAAAATTATCAAACAAAGCATGCAAATAATTTTTCCCAAGTGGTGAAGGATGTAGTCTGTCCTTCAGGAAACTAAATAAAGTTATCAGCTATAATAAATACCAGTCTTTATAAACATATGGTTTAACTAATATAGTTGCTGAATATTGATTTCAATTACGAAAAATAATTAACTTAGCTGACAATCATAAAATGGAATGTAACTGGAAACTCATAATCATACTGTAACAACTATGATGAATTTCACCCAATTCATCATCCAAAATAAAATAAGCTACCAGAAACAACAGAGCAGTCTCTCCAGTTGTTGAGAGATAGATATCTCCATCCATCCATCCATCCATCCATTTTCTGTAACTATGTATCCTATTCAGGGTCATGAGGGGTCCAAAGCCGATCTTGGAGGCTACAGGCACAGGGTAGTGAAAAACCCAGGACAGGACACCAAACCATCACAGGGCACACTCACACACCATTCACTCACACGCACATCTATGGGCAATTTGGTAACTCCAATTAATCTCTGTATGTTTTTGGACTGTGGGAGGAAACCGGAGTACCGGAGAGAATCCCACAACAAAATGGAGAGAACATGCAAAATCATTGGGAGAGACTCAAACCCTGATCCGAGAGGCATGAGGAACAGCACAAACCACTGCATCACTGCAGCACTGCACCAAACGGGAATCTAGAACATGCAATAGTATCGGTCCACTATAATGGCACACAGCCTTTCAGATTATACAAGGTAATTTTACATAGCTGCTTACATGTCTCTGCACTCTGAAAGACATCTGATGGTACTGATGTTTCCGGAAAAACACACCTCAACTTCAAGGCAGTAACAGCTGTACACGTGATTTCCATTTCAGCATGAACACAGTAGTTTTGGAGTGTGAAGACCGACAGCAATGACACACAAAACCAATGTTGCGACCTAGTTGCTCGTTACATACTGCTATCAGAATCCAATCAAGAAACCTGAAAATAAAACACATGCTGTTTAAGATTATGAAAAACGGTGGTGGAAAAATCTCGGCAAAGTGAAATGTGGCTAAACAATGAAGAAATATACCCGCCTTTGATGATAGTTTCAAAACATTAGGCTTAATCTTAAAACATGAAAATATGGTTGGTAATGGTCCTCCCTTCTAGCCGTATGAATGGCGATCAATCTCCAGTTTCTGCCAGTGAATCCTCAGGCACTGCCGTCCCCTGTCCTGAGCTTGCGAGCCTGTATCATCTCAGGTGAGGCCTTCTTACAACTACTGGCTAGGCCAAGCCAGCACATCAGGTCAATGAAGCACGTGGTGGGGTTGAGGCGCAGGCCAAACTCGCTGGTAGAGTAGTCGAAGGGGAATGTATGGTGGAAGTTGTGGAAACCCTCACCTGGAACATCAGGAGGCAGAAAAAACTGGGTTACTTTTAGAAAGAATTAATGCACAACTGTTTGGTTGATGTATGTCAGCACTGTGGATGCCAATGGTTCTTATCAGATCTTTGCCATTGGGTCATCAAGAAAGTTGAGCCAACAATCGATTTGTGTTCTTTTGGATGTGTTAGTAACTGGGACCCTCTGTCTCCTGAGTGTAATTAGCCAGGTGCCTACTGGGTATCAGGTGGAACTGAATGAAAAGTATGTATTGTGCAAAGGAGAATGAAGATTATGGAGTGCTCATCTTATTTCACAGTGCACTTCCTGTGTACTCTCCCAAAGTGGAAAGTAATAGACACCTTTGAGGGCTGAGAGTGACAATGTCACCACATCATTCTTGACTTTAGCCTTCTACTCACCAATGGCCCCGAAAGCAACAAATTGGTTTTCACGGGGGCTGATGGTCCTGTCATATGGCCGGTTGCCATACATGTGGGCAGCACTGTTGACCAGCCAGGTGACATTGAGGGAGACGGTGTAACGCAGGATCGAGGACAGGAAATACGAGTTCCACAAGGTCTCACTCCAAAAGTACCATGGCACCAGTGTGGGGATTATGAAGCACATTAGCACAACAGAAATCTTGTAGTACCTGGGCCAAACAGAAAAGGGTTATTTGTCACTACGCCATCTAGTGAGCTATAGCTTTACTGAAAACCATATATACCTTTTGTATTGAGGAATTAATCCAATGATGGAATAATAGGTCATATTCTCTTTAATAAAACAAAAAATAAGCTCAGAATGAGTAAAACAACTGCGTAGACTGAAGACATTGCAACATTAGAAGAATACATGGATTTCAGGACTTTGCAAAGGCACCCATTCAGATATACACGCCCACATGGACTGCAACTTAGTGGGAGTTGAATGTGAATTTATAAAATGGAGGATTTGTACCTTAAAACAATGGATTTTGTTAGTTGTAATTTGTTGGTCATCGTTAAGCAGCCCATGTGAAACTCACTTCCTCTGGAACACCACCACCGGGTCGGCCAGGAGATCACTGAAGTCCAGCCTCTTGCCCTTCTCGATGACATCACGGTGCTTCCGCATGAATAGCCAGCCCACGTGGGAGAAGAAGAAACCCCGCTTGGCATTGTGTGGGTCAGCATCAGTTTCCGAGTATTTATGGTGGACCCGGTGATCCCGGGACCACTCATAGATGTCATTCTGAGGCAAAGATGTCAGTGATGAACAAGAGAGAATGATGGACATAATTCATTTGACATTTATTCGATGTTCTGCTAGTCACTATCTAAAAGAAACCATTTTTAGTATAATATGCTAATATAGCAAGTAACTATTTCAAAGTGTTGAATAGGGGACTACAGTATTATCTGACCCCCACATTTCCCCTCAGATAGTTCAGTGCTGGCTATGATCAAATAACAGCACCTAATTTCCAACATCAAGTATGGCTGGGGCGTAGTACAGAATCAAACTGTCTGGCCTCTTTCTGAGTCACCCGACAGCCTCAGTGATAAACATTCTATGGCGGAATTTGAGTTTCTTCACCTAACTAGTTTCACCAACAGACATTCAACATTGTCAAGAAAATACAGTTTCAAACCCTGTGAGACAGAGGAATCAGTTTTCATTTAGGGAAAACACCAAGTTGTTGTATGATTTATCCCTTTGGTACACCAGCAAAGACACCTACCAGAGCAAAGCTACACTGTTGGTTTTTATATCGGAAAACTGCCAGCTAGATACATTGTGAATGCAGTATCAGCCCTGCACAAGACTGCCAATTGGTAATTCAATTATGGATATAAGACAATATGTTTCCTTTTTAAGAATAATAAAGAAGTATAAGAAATATAAGAAAACCCCTGTTTAAGGCTGTGCAATCCCTATTCCCATCCATCCACTGACATTGATCGGAAAGTGCGAGTTTCAGCCCTCAAAGTATAAATAACGCCAAAGGACACAATGTTCCCATCATCTGAGTCATTAGCTTGATAGTGTATCCGCCAGGAGTGTTTCACTCTTTCTCTCCATCCCTCTTCCTCATTTTACTCTCCTGGCCTCCCTATTGATTGGTTACATTGAGCGTTCTCCTCAAAAAAATCAGTCACCTTGGGCTGAGAATCAAGGATTGCGGGATAGTATTTGCGCTCAGTTCTCCCTTGTACAATGGCCTAGGTCTATATACCAGTTACATCCATAGTTGCTCTCCCTGTCGAGTGCCCGAAATACATTGACTGTTTGCATCTGCGCAAGGACAACCAGGAGGATTATTTACACTCTGGTTCGAAATAGGCAGAACGCAGAACCAACCCAATTTGAAGATTGATTTCCATATGAGCATAATTGACAGGGGTGTGAGAGAATGTGACAGCAACAGGCAGAGTTATAAAAGAATTTTATAGTCGAACATGGTAAGATAGTAACACGCCGGTTTTTCAACATTCATTCAGTACTCAGGGGGCAGTGTTTGGCTCAGCAGGTTAGGATGCTGAACCTGTGATAGGATGGTTGCTGGATTAAATCCCAGGATGAACAGAGTGGTTTCACCATTGGACCCTTGAGAAAAGACCTTATCCCCGACTTGCTCACTTTTGATAAATGAATCGCATAATTTACAATGGAAACCGTTCAGTGCGCGGTACAGCTTGGGTACAGCTTGCTTCTTGGTGGCCGTGGAAAAGTGTCACTAGCGATTCTCTTCTCCCCTATCTCCTCCACAGTGTGTGCAATTAATGCATTAAGTAAGCATTTACTACTCTCAAATAAAATGTGACCAATGTGTCTGACAAATACATAAACTGTCATTGTACTCAGTGCTCTAGTTTGTGAACATGTTATCAGAATTGGGTAATTCGGGTCCAGAGAGTAAAAGTCCAGACCAGGATTTTGTTTCAACCAACCAGTTGAATACTCTGTGACTGTGACTCTTTATGCTCACCTGGCTGGTTGAAACAAAATCCCGGTCTGGACTTTTACTCTCTGGACCTGAATTACCCAACTCTGTATGTTATGCATTGGAAAGCATGCAATGCAGTGGACAGCAGCTCTTGGTCCTGACTAGAGATCTCTGGCTTTTACGAAACATTTTTAGCAACTCATTTGCATCTCAACTTTAACTTTATCAAAGTTCTATCTACACAAAACCATGACTCCTAGCTCTTCTCAGTCGACGAGCTGCTGTTAAAAACAAATTGTAAAACGCAAAATAACATTCAATGACAACTTAAAATATCCCCAGAGTGAGGAAATGCAGAATCCTGAACTTGCTTAAAAGGCCGCAGATTCTAGCAGAATTTCTGCCATCCTGTGGATGTGGGTGAATAAAAAAGGAAGTTTGGCCCTGGCTGTTAGCAGTAATGAAGCCTGGGCCAACACAGCAGCAAGAAAAATTGAATTATGGGCAATTTCTACCACTACTCTGCAGGCCAGTGAGCCTGACACATCTTTACTGGAACTGCAAAAGCCCCAGGGAAGCTGAAATGTTCATGGACTAAAGATATCGAGCTAAAGGTGGGTTTTGCCATATGCTGACTTTTTGAATGCTGGCAAGTAATTTTTACATGCTGAGTGACCTGCAGTCAGAGCTTGTTTTTTTTAATGATCAATCACCCAAGGTGTAGAATCCGTGAAACTGGTCTGTAAATGTTGTAGAAACCTCAGGGACATTATGTAATCCTCAGGAGTCTCAGGGGTAATATATGTGATGCATTATTACATACACATATACTCACCACGCTATGTCCAAACATATGTACAAATGCCATTTTAAGGGTTCTACTCACCATATTAAACAGAAATCATGAACTCATTTAGGATACCAGCAAAAAGATCAACACACCACTTCAGAAACTTTAAATAGCTTTAATATTGGCAACAGCGGCCCGTGGGTTGGCTTACAAACCCACACCAATAAAACTGTGTACCACATAAGAAATATTTTAACAAAAATTTATGATTTCTTGGTTGTATTATATCACAAGTACAGTGGTACCTCGGTTCTCGAACTCACTAGAACTCAAATTTTTTGAAAGTCGAACAAACCAGTTTGACCTAGAACTCGATCTGAATATCAGAAGTCGATCCATGAACGCTGACCTAATATAAATTGTACACGCCAGGAAATGAGTCATACTACAATGCAATTCTTACTTGAATGCCTTC
>JAODJU010000119.1:1694428-1706103 GCA_026776725.1 Gnathonemus echidnorhynchus
TTAATCGTGATTAATCGAAATTAATCCACAGCAACCCTGTGATTAATCTGATTAAAAATTTTAATCGTTTGACAGCATTAGTTCAAACATTACTAACCCCCTGTATTACACTGCATGTTGTACCTGTATGACTATGCATGTGACAATTAATGAATCTTGAATCTATATATTTTTAGAAATAATATAATGCCCAAAAGAAAAATAAATATTCATTAGCAGGGGTACTGTGTATGAAAACAAATATTCCTCAAATCTATGAAAGACGCATAGAAAACCTTTTCATCTTTTAATGGCTTATCCTGGCCTGGGTTGTGGGAGGGCCTGGAGTCAATCCCAGGCAGCACAGGGCAGAAGGCTGGGACACATAATAGACAGGGTGTCAGTAACTATGAATGAGCTGACTACAAATTGTCTCTCTAAAGTGTCTGCAAGTAAAGTGCAGAAGCCTATACAGAGAAAGCACCTTATTACACCATATACATGCACCTCTTTCATTGACATGGTGCAAATAACACTGCTGGTGGTCTACTGAAGAGTGGATACAAGTCATATCGACAGATGAATCATATTTCTCCCCATTCTCAACAAGTGAAAATGTGCAGATGACAGAATACGTAGGTCCACAAGTGCTCATTTCAGTTGTGAGGAGATCTGGCAGCCTGTGTTAAGCTGTAGGATACATTTGCTGGCACACCATAAGTTCAGATAACCCCTTTAGATGGCAAGTTAGATGACAGTGAATGCAAAGTCATTTAGAGCGATCACACACATCTTATGGTGACGGAAATGGAATCATTGAGGGTGACATTGCCCTACTTCCCAGGCCACAACCAGTTAGTGAATTATTTGATGGGTTTAAAAATGGCATAAACCACATTCCATCAACATCACAGTCACCAGACTGTAACCCAATTAATCTGCAAAATCCTAGAACTGTACCTGAAATACTTTTCAACCTCAAAATAGCACTAAATAACGTCACTTCTAAAGTGTTGTATCCCTCCAGTAGAGTTTCAGACACATATATGACCTATGTCAAGGTGCAGTAATGCTCTTCTGGCTGTCTGTGGTAGGCAAATATCCTATTAAGACATATTATCTTGCCATTCTCTTTATAGTTACAGTATTTAATGCAGGTCACATGGATAGACAAATGGTATAACATGAAGAATATAGTAACATTATGAAAAGAGGGTCACTGACATTCAAGAATAGAAAGTATTTTGATTCAGGAATCATGCTGTATTTCTCTTGAGCAAGACATCTGACAGGTATTAACAACATTATGTGCATGTACACATGTATAGCAGCATACATTCTATCCTAGACAGCACAGGGGATGAGGCAGAGGTCCACTCTGGATAGGGTGCCAGACCAGCTCAAGGCACACACCTGCACACGGTCAAACACAAAAATTCATTGTTTGGGGGCGGGGCATAACACAAGGAGAAAGGGATGATCCAGGGTGCAGCTCACAAAGCACAGGACTTCATTAAACTCAAATACCAAGAAACAAAATGAACCACAAGGGTTCTAACAAAGGAACGTAGGTAAGGCATAAGTACTAAAACAGGCAGCACAAGAACAAATACAGCAAATCGGGGAGCACAACACAGAGCAACACATACACCGAAACTGTAACAAACACACAATGACCAACTAAGGAACAGTGTAAGGACAGGCATTTAAATATACAAACTTAATGAGGGCAACACAAGGGACAGGTGTGAACTGAACCAATTAAACACTAAGGACTATGGGCAATATGGAACAGGTATAGGTCATAAACAACCAATAGGTACTAAAGACTAGGAAACACTAACACAGGAGATACAAGGAGTAGGAGACAACTACAAAGCAGAACGCAGGCAGGGAAAACCTGGAACTAAAACACAACAACCAGAACCAATAATAAAACACAAAACATAAGCAAACAATTAACAAGGGGAATAGAAAACTAGTTACAAAAAATCTAACATAGTTGAGGCAGAGGCCAGCCTCAAATCCACAACAATGGGATGCCCATTTTGTAGCCACATGCTCAGCCCATTCATCCATGCTGCAGCCCAGGGAGCAGGGAAGCACACTAGGGAGCAAAACCAAGGGCACTAGGAGAACACAGAACAGGATGGTCAGCGACACCAGCTGGCCAAACAGGGAAATGAAGGACAAGGTTGGGATGGATCCAGAAAGACACGTTATGGGTAATGATACCAGTTCAACTAACTGCATTTCTTTGGACTACTGGAGAACAAATATATAATTACTCATAAGCATCTATTTAGAAGTCACTGAAAACAATAATGTACAATAATTAACCATTATTTGGTGAACGGTTGTACATTTCAATGTGTTTTAGCTCTTAGTTACTCTCAGTATCATCAAATGCCTTGAAAGCACTCCTCCACAAGGCCCAGAACACATCTTAGCAACATGCACAATACAATCTCAATTCTCATGGAGGTACAGAAACTTACTAGCAGCCTGCAGCCTGCAGCAGGCATTGATACAACAATCATAATGTGATGCTCAGGCTGACTTCAATCCACACCAATACTGATAGTCATAAAATTTCTGCTATACCCCAGATGAGATGTACATTCATAAGATAGGGTGCTACACTTTGTAGACCAGGACGATGTTTTACTCTAAATGTGAAAAATAAAACTGGAAGCGCTCCAGGATAGGTGTGAGAGGCACCTGAGTGACTGCGGAGTATTTTCTCATTTTGCAGTGAAATTAGCTTCAAAGAATGGTGTTGTGGGAATGAAAGTTACATCATGTATATGCCACAGCTCAGAGGGAAAAGGGAGGGAGTCCCAGTCAGCACCATTTAAACCAAGGCTCTCCAACTATGGTCCAGGAGAGCTGCTCTCCAGTAGGTTTTCTATTCAACCTGACTTCGGATGATCTACACCGGTTCCTTGTATTTACCCGAGAACGGGGGCCTGTACTACGAACCGGGGCTTATCGGGGTAACTTGTCGGATTTAAGGTACCACAGTTTAAATGGACTTCATATTTCTTCACTTACATTTTGGCCAGACTACCTTAAATCCGACAAGTCACCCCGATAAGCCAGTAACCCCGCTTCGTAGTACAGACCACGGGTATAGCAATCGGCGTATCAATCAAAACGAAAGCCTCGCCACAAGATGAACGCTATCATTCATAATGAATTCTCATTTACTGAGATTAATAAGCAAGAAACATCTTCTTCCAGACATGACGGCCAAAATAATAACCTGCCAAACTCAGGAATACATATTCTGATGTCAAAATACCAAATAAAATAAAAAAGCAGCCTATATCACTTATGAATTGTATATGTCTCTTATAGTACATATCAAATAGTGCCAAATAGTAGGTCAGGAAACCTAAAGTTTTCAAACAGAGCCTGTAATTACCGTGTTTTTTGCAGTTCATATAAAGCAGTTATCACATTGGCCACGTCTGTTATAGAGTTCCATGCCTTCCCGGGAGACGAAGGACAGCATCACCGACACGGTCAGCGAAATTATGACAAAGCTAACGGACCCCTTTGGTGGTCAGGGATCTGCATGTGTGTTTCTGTGAGAAATTCGTCGTCGCCGTTTAAAGCGCCATGCCATGTTACCGATCATGTTGTACATGTTGTATAGATGGACTTTTGAACGACAAAGTTCAAAATAGACGAACTTCATCATATTCATATTTTCATATATACGAAACAATAACTATATGATGAACCTTTGGATGACAACAATTCAATCTTGTGTTTTTTTTTAACCTCGTATGGCTTAATCTGAACCGTCATCAAGACATCGGTTTACGTTATATCATGCCTATCATCAGTTTCTAAATAAATGCACTGCCCAGATATGTCCATTATAGTCAGCAGATTTTACTATATTCCGAGGACACAGTGTCATATTCAGAAGCGAATCTAGTTCATGTAGATGTTTAATGTTTAAAGAAAATAAAAGGTAGTCTACCTCGCCTCCCGAGCTCACAATACTGGCTCACTTAAATATACTATTTAATATTTGTAATTTAATAAGTGGGTATAATCATTATAAGCATTATTTTCAACCTAATAAATTCATGGCATTACAAATGAATAACTATGGATTTTAGTC
Organism: Gnathonemus echidnorhynchus; assembly: GCA_026776725.1. Taxonomy (NCBI): domain Eukaryota; kingdom Metazoa; phylum Chordata; class Actinopteri; order Osteoglossiformes; family Mormyridae; genus Gnathonemus; species Gnathonemus echidnorhynchus. Next base: position 1,698,546 of record JAODJU010000119.1, read on the forward strand.
CATGTTTATATGAATGCTTAATACAATCTATTACTATAATGTCCATGTTTATATGAATGTTTAATACCTAATATCTAAATATCTAATATTATGTATAATATTCATGTTAGTATATTATAATATAGATAAGACCATTGTGCCCATTTTCTATTATAAATTACAGTTGAGTTGATACCAGTCGTCAGTCGGTTTCTAACTGGTCTTTGCACTACTGAGCTGCTGTGCGTTATTCACCACTAGAGCTACTACAAGTAGCGGTAGAGTAGCTAACGTTAGTATCTCTACTCAGTAGTTGTAGTGATGAGAATCACAGACCAGATCGTCTCCAAAAGCGGGTTTGTTACAAGATTAAATTTGTATATGAATTATCCCACTGGAATTTTCACCAGGACCTTCGCGGAACGTGCGACACCTACCTAGAAGGTGTTCTGGTGCGGGTTTAAACCCTCTGGACATACGGTTTAAGTTACTCAAGCCAGTTAGTAGCACGGTGTTAAGTTCTTTCTGCCTCAGGATTGACTTACACCATATCCAGGTAAAAGGATGCGCCCTGGGGATGAGAAACAGGGAGTAAACAGCCCCGGCGTGAAGAAGGCTCATCCACACGACGTTTCTCCAGACGATATTCTGGGTGCACTTGTCCTTCCCATTTGCATCCGGTACCTCCGCTGCCTCATATTTGTGGTCTTCCCCCGATTCTCCAGGAACCCGCTTCAGGTTCTGCAAAGCACTACCATTCGGCACACTCACCATCTCCGCATTAAAGCACTTATTTAGCAATGACGGGGGGAGTAGACACCCCTGCTTATAGACAGACGGCTAACAAAAGTCACGGCGATTGCTCTGAATGTGTGGGGGGGAAGAAGCTGCTTGGATAGCAAGTGCGGTCACCGCTACGCCAGTGCCAGATGTTGCACTGCCTGCTCGCCCATTATGATGCGCCCGAGACGCGGAGCCGGAGCAGCGGCGCGCGGACCTGCAGTGCCGCAGCCAATCGCGTGTCGCAGTCGCAGTGGTGTGCATGCGGGAGCAGCTGGGCTATGAGGCGCCGGGTGCGACGGAAAAGACTCATATTGCATGCATCTTTAGCAAGCTTCAGCATATGCAAAAAGTGCACTAAACGCTGCAGAAAAAGACAAGAAAAAAACCATGAAATCTGTTAGATTTCGGATAATACCAAAAAAAAAAAAAAAGAATCGATTAACAGAATACACAAAACGAACAGTTCATTATTCAGATATATCAAATGATTACCCGTGTGTCTTGGGTGCAAATTAAATTGCGGTAGCTTTTGTTATTCTCATTCATTTACTATTAATTTTAACGCGCACTGATCAAGTGTTCTTTGACTACCAAGAAATGAATACATAAGTTATATTTTAAGTCCACTTTAACTCTTAATGTGTTTACACTGGGTTTTTAAATGTTGTGATCAAGTAATCAAAATGTAAATGAGGCATTCGTTAAAATGCGTTATTAAACATGCAGGTACGTCCTTGGGGACTAGAGTCTGTTAACCGACACCCATATGGGATTATCAAGGGTGGGGAGACGTTAATATTTGACACGAAAAAAGTGAACGAAAATATAGGACAAATCGACAATTCATTTCTACGATACGGAGCGATTGCGTAATAAACGAATCCCCCAACCGCCTAATTTTAGGTATAAGGTGCTGGGGCCCCTGAATTCGCCAGGGTATCAGTGTCCCAACGGTGGCCATAGGTGGTTTAGGACCCAGACGTGAGACCAAAACATTGCCAGTCTGAAAAGGGGCATCTATAAAAACCTGTACATCTGTACATTTATGTTTGTATCAATTCAAAAACAAGTTAAAACAAATCTGCAAGAGATACAAAGATCAGTCATAGTGATCAAAATTTTTTCCCAATATTTAAGCATGCTCTTGAGATATTCCAGGCAATGTGTAATTGAGCATGGAAGTACATGGTGCATATTTCTGGCAGGATAAAAATGGCATCAATTGGCACCAACTGTCTAAAATGTTTTGTCGCATTTAAATCATACGTACACATTTTCCTACTCTGAGAATGTGAACTATGTTTTGCTAAGTTGCAGACATTTTTTTCAGAGCCACTGAAAAAAAAAACACATACTAACAAAGTATTTCAACTATGTTCGAGGAATAAAGCCTGGATGCAGGGAACAAATCAGTGATGCCTCACTTTTAAAATAGACTCCTCTGGCTCATCAGGTTTTCATGCATCTCAGGAAAGTGCATGGTACAAACAAAACACTGGACAAAAAACACTGCAAGGTTGGCCAGCTTGTTGCAGGTTAGACTTCAGCAACAATGTAGGTCAGAAAATGAACTTTAGTTTATTCTGGAGAATGATGCACTACAGGACACACGCTTGAGGAATTAAAAAGTAACACCACAGGCTAAACTCAAAATGAGCATGAGTTAGGAACATTTGTTCAGTGCACAGTCTGCTCTGTAAACCTGCAGTATCCTGTTTAATAACTCATACAAGCAAGGCATGTTGTAAATAAATATTGTTTATTGAAAATATTGTAAGGTGTTGGTCTTAAAATTTCTCCTGCTTGACAAAATTAAAAAAAAAAAAGGTTTATTTACTGTGAACGGAAAAGGCAGCATAATTAAAGTTGACAAGACCAGGGAAAAACATAATTATAAAAACAATTAAAACATCATTCGGGAGACATGGAAATGACTAAAATCAGGTCCTTCTGTTAACCTGAATTAAAAACACATTCTGGTGACATTTGAGCATCTCCTGCCTTGGATCCATTGTTATCCCTCCATTCATTAGATTGCATTGCACTCTGCTCTGAAATTATATCTCAAATCAGGACAAAAAAAGAAAAAGAAATACAATATAAATTTAAAAAACTGCTTGAAATATTTAATATATTCCTGTAATAGTAAGACAGCAACACGGACACCCTTTGGTCCTACTGTTACACGGGTACCGTACTTATACCGATGGCTTGTTTTCGTATTTCAGTGTTATGTATCTGTGGGGCCTCGGGTCACACCCCCAACTTGTTGGCCTGCGTTAGGACCACCTTGAGCACGGGCATGAAGGCAGACGTCTCGCTGAAGTTGCTGCTGCTGACGATGTGCGTGTGGATGTGCAGGCTGTCGGCGTAGCAGCGCGACTCGATGCTACGTGCCATGTTGTGGAGCCCGCTCACGATCGCCGGTGACAGCTGTGGGGGTGAGACGGTGGTGGGATTACGCCAGGATCTGGCGCGGCTGATCATCAAGGCCTCAGATCTGGGACGAGCGATTGCTTCAGGCTCAAGATCTGACTCCAAAAGCTCTGTATTGATAACACTTTACTTGCTGGGGTACAAATAATGTAGCAGTACACTCTTACTTAATGTATTAATTAACCAGAAACTAAGTGTTAGCTACATACTGATTCCATGTTCAGTTACTAAGCTACTTGTGTCCCCTCAAGTGAAGTGTTACCCTCGTTTCTTACCAAACAACAACTGGGAAGCTCCAAAAATGGTCTCACAGGATGGTCAAAAAACCGACATGACAATCATGATAATCTCTGAGATTCTAATGTGGACAAGAGCGTGTCTCTTAGTTGGAGGCCCCCATTATGGTGCCATTAGGCAGAGGGCCACTTTTTAAACCCGACACACCGACTCGTGCCCCCTCACGCCTGCTTCAGCACCATGCTCACCGTCTGCTCCCGGAGTTTGTCATACAAGAACTCGAGCCGCTTGTTGGCATCATCCAGTTTCCTCTTGGTTTGCTGAAAGAACAAGGGAGTTGTTCATTTTTGATTTAGCAGTTTGTAAATGATTAAGGCTATGATCTATGTGACTTGAAGGAGCTTTAGCTGTTACACTTGGCAAATATAGCAAGTATGACGGTCGTGGACTGGAACTGACTGAGCTATGGGTGCAGGAAAAAAAAAAAGATAAAAGACGAATAAAATTCATGATATGCATACACTGTCACAAACAAAGGACACGACTAGGAAGGTGATTTCTTACTGGGTCAGTGGCAGCAGCCAAGCACTTCTGGATGAGCCCTTCAAAAGTGGTCTTCAAGATGAGGTGCTCCTCAGGAATGGGCTTCTTGGTGATCTTCTCCGCGGGCAGGGCCTGTACTGACTGCGGACAGATCATGCAGGATGAAGAGAAAATAAGCAAAACCTCAGGGAAAAACAGGACTGATGCACTGACAATCCCCATTTCTGCCATTTCAGAGAATCCCTGTAGGGTTAAGATCCAACAGCATATGGGTACCAGCCATGCAATCTGAACCCTGCAGGTAGAGCTGAATCCTGCTTTATATGAACTGTGAGTGCGTAGGTTTGTGGATTATCTGTGAAGGAGGTGTGGATACCTGTATTACGTCCCCAGTAGGTGCCCCTGGCGCACTCTCCATGTTCATGGTGGGCTGGGCCAGGTGCCCAGGGGGAGGAGCCTGGGACGGCTGGAATCCCGCATAAGGGGCCTGGACGCCGGGCTGCCCTGTAGCCATCGGCTGTGGCTGCAGGGAGGAAGGGGACTGTGGGTCCGCCAGGGGCGCCATTATGGGTGCCATTATGGGTGCCAGAGGAGTGTAATGTTCTGGCATCTGAGGGACACAGGTGAGAACGTCAGAGAGCTGGGTTAGCCAATGCCGCTGGAGGAGAGCATGGGCCTTACAATGAGACTGCTGGTTTAAGGATTCAAACCCACAATTCGTAGAGAGATCCCCAATGCACTGAGCTACACCAAGCCCCAAAGATCATGGAGTATATTAAAACAGCCAATAAAATAAAGCTTTACTGAAGCAGCTGGAATAAGTGGCTCTTTGCACCACTGACCATTAATCCAGCAACATCACAGATATATCACACCTATACCTCAGCCCTCCTGTCTTTTGGACCTTTGGGCAGATCATGCATCCAGCCATCTGCACCAGTTACATTCTGCATCAGTTGCACATAACAAATGAAAGAACAGCCACACACTGTACTTCATACACCTACTGCTTTCACTGTCAGCCTTTTACACCTACATTTCTCCGAGATAATGTACAATCAATCCTGCTGCACAGCCCTGGTTAAAAGCTGCACTATTTCTACATCTTATTTATTTATTCATCCATTACCATCTTGTGTGTCTAACTTGTCATGTTCTGCACAAAGCTGTCTGTTCACTGTATCCCTGTATATTTTATAATGACTGCAAAGTCTAGCCTTACTTGACATCTGCTCTCCCTCACTTACCTTCTTCTTCTTTGGCACACGGCTCAAAGCGGGGGGGTCATTCCAACCATTCTGCGGTCCTGTGGAGCATGAAAAAAAACTTGACACCCACCCTCACAAAGAATTTTCAAGAATGTTTTGCTGACACATACAGACCACTTCAAAGATTGGCAAGCCGATTACAAATAATTCTAAATGATTTTTAAATTATTGAAACACATTTTTTTTACAAGATCCATTTTCTAAGGCACAATAAATCCTCCCCACTGGCTCTGATTAAAAATAGCAGATTAATTATACTTCAGCACAATCTAGCAGCAAACCTTCAAACCTGTCTTTAAATCACAGAAAACCTGTCTTTAAAGCATCATCTGCTACAACGTTCCCGAGGTAGAAAGGAAAGAGTTGATTTAATCGTTTTCATCATGGATTCCACGGCAACAGAAAAAGGATCAGTGTCAAGTGTTAAACCCAGAACAGTCAACAGAGGGGAATATCTGCAATTAATAAAAGAAAACACACAAACAACAAAAGCAAATGGAACCCTGAATCGTTTTGGCCCAGGACATCATAAAAAGCCAGTGGCACCGGCCGGCCTACATGGCACACAGCTTATCACACTGCTGACCCAAATGATCACTGCTCTAGCTGATGATAAATCTGGGTCGGCATCCCCCCCCTCCCCCACGACTCACAAACACGGCACCCTGTCATCACACCTTCACAGTTCTGACCAGGGCATGACCCAAACCAACATGGCTGATTAAATCAGGTTTAAATTGAGGCCTACTACCAAACAGACACCTCCACCGATTAGAATCAAAAGGATGCCATTACGTTAATGTCATTTACTGAATTAAATGCATGATTAAAAAAAAGACGTTAATACCCTTTTAATTGGGCCTAGATAACCATAAGCACCCAAATGATGAGCGAGATTAAAAAGGTTAGTTCCAGGGCTATATCTGCGAATTCACCTTCCAAAAAACAGGTTGGGTCGGAGCTGCCAGCTTCACCTGCGAACAAGACCACAGGAGATGGAACACAGTCTGCCAGTCTGTCGGATGCACACAGCAACAGACTGCAGCACACCACAGGTATGTTTAATACCTGCCCCGTCAGCAGGTAACTAGCTCTTATAAAATGGACACAAGTGTCTAAAACTAAACAATACGCAGATAAGTAGGGCAAGGCCAAGGCATATGAAACTAAGCTGCTGCTAAGGGCCCAGCACCCACCAGGGGGCCCCCATCTGACCTGTCGATGGGAAAGAAGATGACAAATGACAACTAGGTTGAACTTTGCTTAGGGCCCCAAAAATGGGTGGGCTGCAAATGAACCAGGGGTCGGCCAGAAAGTCATTTATACTAAACGTAAAGGAATACATATAGGTGTTGTTATTAGTGGTCTGCTGTCATTGCTGTGCAAGTGGAGTGAACAAACTACATACGGGAGCGTTTTAACAAGCTACCCGGACAGGATAAGGATTCAACAAGTGGAAGACAGCCAGATCGGGCACAGTATCGAAAATGGTCATATGAACATGTAGAAACCTCACTGCGTCTGCAATCCGTAAGAAGGATCTGCTCTAAAGTTCACTCAAGCCAAATGAGTTTAGGCAGATCTTCTGGTGAACTTCAACAAGGGCATGTTTTGCTTTAAGCCTGTCCAAGAAAGGCTTCCAGTTACAAATTTGTACGGAGGAGAATCAATATGAAATAACCTATGTTTTCTGAAGCCACAGCAGCCGCCAGAATAGGCGAGGAGTGAGAACATCATAGATGTTTATATCAACATGGTGTGTAGTGACCAAGGACCCGAGAAAAAAAAGATTATTCCTCTGAAGTCCTAAAAAAGCATATATTTTTTCTGGCAGGGGTCCTGGATGTAGAGTCAGACGAGGCAGATGGGGGCATGGCGTGTGGGCGGAGCCAGATCACACCAATGGGAGTGCGGGCTGGTACCTGTGGGTCCGACTGGAGGTGGTGAGAAGGGCGCCGGCACCCCGGGCCCCGTGAGTTGGAAGGTGGCTCCGGACGACAGAGGGGGAGGAGAAAAGGTGGAGGAAGGAGGAAGAGGAGGCATGCGCCCCCCAGAAGCACCAAGGTGGGGGCCTGAAAAGGCCGGAGGTGGAGGGTGAGATGGCGTGGGATGCATGTACTGAGTGGGATAGGCAGCCACCGGTGAGGAGATGGCAGGGTTGGGAGGGGGAGCAGCAGGGGCCCCGTACTGCAGGGGCTGGTAGATAGCAGGGCCCCCGACGCCAGGCGAGTACGGCTGGGCTAGAGGGTAAGCTGGGGTCATACAAAGAGAGACGTTTGAGATGCGTTACATGGCAGTTACAGTTAACATGC
>JAODJU010000119.1:1706203-1739259 GCA_026776725.1 Gnathonemus echidnorhynchus
TGCAATGTAACATGCTCCGCAGCGACATGCTGCAATGTAACATGCTCCGCAGCGACATGCTGCAATGTAACATGCTCCGCAGCGACATGCTGCAATGTAACATGCTCAGCAGCGACATGCTGCAATGTAACACGCTCTACACCACAGGTGTCAGACTCCAGTCCTGCAGGGCCGAAGCCCTGCACATTTTTGGGTTTTCCCTTGTTTAACACACCTGATTCAACCTCTAGTGCTAATTACCACATAGCTGTTGAGCTGAATCATTTGTGGTGGAACAGGGAAAGAACTCAGGTAAAGAGGGCTGCGGCCCCCCAGGACTGCAGTTTGACACCCCTGCTCTACACTAACATGCTGCAATGAAACATGCTGTAATGTAACACGTTCAACTGTGACATAAGATAACATGTTCTACTACAGTGGTATTCAAACTCATAATATGGTATTCAAAATTTTTTAGCAGAACCCCCACCCCACCCAGGGCTGATACATATCGTCCTGATCCCCCCCAACACACACATTGAACCCAAACAAACTTTACTTTCATTTCATTTCAATTTGTTAGCATCATATGTTTTCACTTAATATGAATATTGAAATAGGCCTACCCCCACCTCAAGCCCCCCAACACAGTTCTCTGTTTTTTCCCCTCACCTGTGCTGTGCGCCCTCCCCCCTGCAATTCCTTCCTTCCCCAGCAGGTAGGCGCTCCCCTCTTTTTGAATACCTCTGCTGTAATCTAACATGTTATACCGTAGTATGCGGAGTCAGTACTACAGGGACAGCATGCCTGACATTTACAGACATTTATCCAGTCAACATGCTCATGTTATTAGTTTCACTCAGCATTCTGGATGCCGGGGTAAGGTTTTTTTCTTTTTTTTTTTTTTTTTACGAAATAGCAATAGAAAATTAGAGTGAATTAGGAAGGAGAAGATATCTGAAAGCCACACATCGGGGTCCCAATTGCCAGATTTTTGTTCCACTTTTCACGACTCTGCTTTTTTTGTAGCAGTTTGTAGTTCATGCCTCGTAGGCAGAGACTGGACCCCCCGCCCCCACCCCGGACGGCAATACTCACGCTGAGGATACTGCTGCGAGTACATGTGTCCAGAGGGAGGGGGTGCAGGCATTGGGGGGGCGGCCACAGGCTGCATGCCGAACCCTGCAGGCTTGGGCTCTGCCTGGAAGAGGAGAGGGAGGGGAGGGGGCCACGGGGTGAGCAGGATCGTGGGCAGTCGACGGCTTCCCCCCCCCCCCCAGGTGTGACGGGTTGGACACCGCTGTCTCTAGAAGGCCGACCTGCAGATGACTGCTGGGTAGAAAATGTCAAAAGCCCTAAACTGAAGCTGAAGCTTGGATCCCCACAGGGCACAAATATAGTTTACAGGAAGAAAAACGTAGAGAAAATTATGCAAATAAAATTATTTCACACCCACTAAAACGCTGGGCAGCAGAACGTTTGAGGCCACAACAGTAGAGGAATCACTTCACATGAAACCCCTTGTATAAACTGGAAAACACTGGCAGGCTAAAGTACTTGGGTTTAAAGAGCCAATGAGCACTAGAGGAAAGAGAGGCAGAGCCCTGGGGTTTCTGCCCACCCAGCTGTGCATGTTTACATATGAGCTGGCATGCTGGGTGTCTGCCTTTGAAAAAAAGTGAAAAATCAAACAAAGAATCATTAGTGGCCAATGCAGGCCTGGGAAAACATTTAATGTGACATACCCAAAGAAAAAGAAAAAGAAAGACATGCAAATTGGGTTATCTTTACTGATACACCTTTTTCGAAACGTGAATCAATAAAGCGAAGCATCAGTTTAAATTGAGACAACCCTAGCATTACATTTTAAAAATGTTTATAAACCTTTACAAATAGCTTTGTAAAAATGAGTCATCTACAGGAATGCAGTCGCTCTCCCTGGTCAGACCTGACTAATTCAGCCGAATCTGTCGGTCGATAACATGTTCATAACAGAATATTCCCCTCTTGCGAATAACATGCACATGTAACGCCTCCCTGGATGAGATGGGGCGCTCCGTCATGGAGCCATGTGATTGGGGGCCAGGTGGGAATGGACTGAGCGGGGCGCCTGCTTCTTATCCTTAGGAATGTACTATATCCGAAGAGAGGGACCCGCCATATTCGCAGGATTATACCACATCAGGAATAGGGGAACTTGCCACGCAGTTATACAAAAGGCTGGAATTATGGGATTTCAAGGGCATCTAGTATGATTAATTGTGCAGAAGGCGACTTGTAGCCATTTATGGTGGCAATTACCATCAATTAAGACAGTTTGGTTTCAATATATTGCAGAGCTGCTACTGAACCCATTTAAATTGGAAAAATATTTAATCTATGGGAAAGAAATAAACCAAAGCAAGTCCTTAAGAGAAAAGGAGATTAAAGAAGATTTTTTTAAAGAAAATGAGACTGAACAGAACTTTGATCTAGTGCATTATGTACATATTTAGTAATGTATAAGATGGTGCAGGCTTTGCGGGGACAGGATTTAAGGCAGGCTTAGGAGCATGCAGACGGACGGCAGTGGAAATGGCGGGCCAGGCAAACTCCCCCCCCCATTGCTGGCATGGTACGGTCGGGAGGGCAAGCGAGTGGGGGTGGGCTCAGCCGGCACGAGAGTGCAGTATACCTGAGGGGCGGAGGCGGGGCCTAGCGGAGGAGGAAAACTGGGAAGAGCAGTGGGGGTTTGGTCACTCCAGGAAGTGACTGTGGAGGCGGACCTGACCTGAAGCGGATAGAGAGATGACACGGTGACGAACGGCGGCGCACGATGGCAAGAGCGACATTCGACAGACCAGGGTGTGGGCACTGGGTGGCACAGGGGGGCAGGGGGTGACGGGGAAACCCGATCCTGGCGCTTAACTACACACTTTACTGACACCAAAGAGGCTAAACTTTAAGCAGAGCGCCACGCAGCTAACCAGAGTCTGGCACTTATTTAACTTTATTTTTATTTACATACAAGTGAGGATCAGAGACCAGAATCAGTCCCTGGGGTTAAGGACCTTTCCCAAGGGCCCAGCAGCAACATCATTCTGCCAGCCACGGGATTTGACCCAATGACCTTCCGATCACAGGGACAGGGTACCGACTCACCGAGTCAGATGCCACCTGTTCTTAATGTGACTTAAAACACTTTCCATTTGAGGTCCTTAACATCCTCTTATGGAGGGGTAAACACACAAGGTTAATGTGTTCGAGACCAAAGGTTGTCAGGAGCACCATGTGACCAGGGAGGTGGAGTCGTGAGCAGCCAGGGCGACCTGAGTATGCAGGGGGGGCGAGACACGTACTGGCTGGTAATACTGCGGCGAGGGTGGGATCCCAGGCAGGGGGGTGGCCAGGGGGGCATGAGGAGGTCGCTCCGGGGCGAACGGTGGCCGGGCCAGGGTCCTGTCTGGGGCGGGAGGCTGTGTGGCCTGGGTGACGCCGTGGACGGGGACAGTAGGCGGCTGCCCCCCCAGGGCCCTGCGGAGACGCTCACGGAGGTGCTGCACTGCGGCCTGAGTGGGGAGGTAGAACGAGGGACAGGTTAAGCTCTGAGGGGGTGCGACCAGGCAGGGCGTGTCCCTCACTCTCATGCACCCTGTCCGATTTACTGAAACACCTTATGCACCAACAGTTATAAATGGGCACAAAAATAATACAGAACACAGAAACACCAGATGCTGTAAATGCACAGGACACTATACAGCACAGAGCGATGTGCACATTCCACTTTCTTCTACCACATTCTTATTTCCGCCATTTCTTTGATTTATTCCATATTTATCACATAAATATATACCTCTACAGCACAATGATACATACTTTTTCCTGTTTGAGTACCTTTTGTTTCATGCTGTCTAATTCTGTTAGACTGTACATATTGGCTTTGTGGCACGAGTAAAAATTGTTACATTCTGATGTACAAAAAGGCAAATAAAGAATCTTAAGCTTCATTCTTCTCCCACATGCAGATCAAGCACCTCGTGTGTTACAACTTCAATCCTGCAGGCACACCGTCGGTTGTTAGGGGCGACCGGATAACCTAACTCTGGTAATCCATAGGGTGAGGCCTGTCACATAGTTACATAACGGAGCATTTCACCACAGCCAAAGCTCTGCCCTTGCGCTTTGGCCCCTCTGCTCCTTCCTTCCTCCCTCTTCCGTCCTGATCCACTGCCCCCCTTTACATTTGATTTATACAGCAGATGCTCTTCTCCAAGGCAATGCACATATTTGAGAAAGCAGGGGGTTAAAGGGCCTTGCTCAGGGACCAAACAGTGAAATCACTTTACTGACCCTGGGATTCGAACCAGCAACCTTCTGATCACAGGGACTGCGTCTTAACTCAACAAGCCACGCATCATCACCTATAAAGGCCATAATTTTCATAGTCCCTCTCCCACCCACTGGCTATTTATTAGATTTCATTATCACAGCAAAAGTGTCAGTCAGTCACGTTTCAGACAGGAGGAGGTCACCTGTTCAGTGTTGTCTGGCAGGTAGGCGGCAGCGGTGAGCAGGCTGCCCTGGGATGCCAGCAAGTTGGCGTACTGGCTCATCTTCTCTGCCCAGAGAGTGCCCACCACAACAGGGCTGCTCCCGGTGGTCTGCTCCACCGCGCTCCACAGTATCACCACCTTCTCAACCAGGTCCTGCAGGGACAGACAGACAGAACCCCTCTCATCGTCGCTCACACTTAACCCTGTGTGCCTGCAAAGTTCAGGACGACGTAACCAAGGCCAGCCAGCAGTTCACTCAGATTTATAAATTATGAAATGCATGTGCTACATAAACTCCTAAAGCAGGACAAAATCAAATAACCTCAACAAATCGATACGGTTTACAGTGGAACCTCCATAAGTTTCAAACAGCACAGCAAGCTAGTTCAGGCTGTAAACCTCTACCTCCGGGTACCCACAACATTCTAAGACGTTTAACAAAATACGTTTTTCCTCATTACAAATACATGATACAATATTTTTCCCAGTAAAATGTGTAACTGTTTTTTCCTTATTCCTTCATCTTCTGAAGGGTATAAAAAGCATGATTCTCATTGCTCTGTCATTCCTTGATACGCGATACTTTTTTATTATTCTATCTTCTCTTAAGAATTAGGCTAAAATGTCAGAATCCCTTACATTTGAGAGGGAGTGCTGTACTGTATAGTAATGTACTTTATCATTACTATATTTAATGTCGGAATGTCTTGCTGTGCATAATTTATCAATTAAACTTACTTAAACTGACAAATGTATGTACATGAAATTCACGTTACATGTCAGGTTCCCAGAAGCTTAGCTATTTTCTACAGCAGGTCTTGGAATGCATCACCCATGGATACGGGGGGTGGGAATACTGTATAGTGAATTATGACAAATACAAAGTTTCTGCTATAAGTTTCCCACACAACACTGGGCTCAAAATCCAGCTGGTTACGACAGCAGCTCGACACACTTCACTAAGAATTCACTAAGCATTCAGGATACACCCTACGAGACACGGCCAGATAAAACCTCGGCAGATCCTGGGGTGCTGAAGGTCCCATTCAGTTAATCACAGGAACATTTATTCTCAGTCTTGAACATGAGGCAATCCAGCCTGTAAAAAGGGGTCAGGAGGCACTGAAGAGAACAGAGATCACTCGAGTTACTCGTCGGTTCCGGAGGCTAAAACAGCTCTTTCCGGCAGGGAAGGTTTGTCATTTCTGCGGCTGCACGCAAAAAGGCACCTCAGGGCCCCCTGCTGGTTCAACAACTAAACCAGTCAGAAAATCGTAGCTACGCTAGTGGCCAAAATTATGGAAAAACCTAGCATTTTTGGCATTATGCATTACTACACGAATATTGCCAGCAATGTTTATAAACAATCAAAAAATGTTACAAATATCATATACTGGACGATTAAGTAACTCGAGAAACAATTGGACAAAGTTCTGCAATCGTTAAAAATTAGAAGTGATTCCACAATTTTGGCCACTAGTGTAGCAAACTAGTTAGCAGCACATGCTGCTTCGGCATCTCCTAAATAAGGAATGTGTTTATTTATTATTTAGTGTAGCGGCTGTTTGTCACAAAACCTTTGGGCTCCATGCATATGCATAGATTTAGTGATGGAAAACACCACCACTGCTTTCAGGATACCCGCTCATCAAGCCCAAACTGCTTATTTCATATTCAAGGACATTTCATACAACACAAACGGGGACCAAATAAGAGTTCATTGTGTCTTCATGGGGTCGGCATGGTCACACACCTGCCACCAGGGTTCGAGTCTCCACCCTGGCTCCACGTGTGGAGTTCACATGTTTTCCTCGTGTCATTGCGGGGTTAGCTCCGGGTACTCCGGTTTCCCCCCACAGTCCAAAAACAGGGTGAGGCTAATTGGAGTTGCCAAATTGCCCCTAGGTGTGACTGAATGAGTAAATGGTGTGTGTGTGTGGGACAAGTGGGTACAGAAAATGGATGGATGGATGGATGTGTATGATGTGTATACTTGTCAGAACTATGAGGCGTTTGACTAAATTTAACTGAGGTTTTACAGCGTTCTAACAAACGTCTAGAACAATGTGCGCAAGCAGGACACGATGCGAATGTCCAACGTGCAGCCTGCAGGCGAAGGTGAGGGGGAGGCTGACAGCTCGTCAATCTCCAGCCGCATGCAAGCCCGGCGTGGGCGACATCGCAGCGAGGAATCAATGCAAAACACCAGATGACAGGGCCTGATGAGGCTCGTTACACAATAACTTGGGAATGAGGGCCCTACAAAATCTAACACTGCTCCCTATCCGAGGGACTGGACACATGCAGGCTGGGAAGAAGGCCGACTGCAAGCCAACAGACCCCAGCCTTGTCTCTGTAACCACACGGTGGAGGTAGGTAGGTATTTGGAAGTTTGATGCCATGTCGGCGTCTACAGCAATGTCATGGCAAGAGCTAGGTTCAGTCAATAACTACTACATAAATAAAGGAACCAGGTATGCATATTTAATACACACATGACAGACAGATACACAGATAGACAGATTGATAGACATGCAGATAGATAGAAATTGGTCAAAAAGTATCAAACGTATAGGAAAATCAAAAAGATAAAAAGCTTAAAAAATGCTTCAATACATTAATGACAAGCTTAATACCTACATCAAACATATTTGTGATAAAACCTAAAATACATGGGATGTAAATATCGGACTGTACTATGACTGTACTATGACTGTACTATTGGCTCATAGTAGCACCTTAATTTGTATTCATGTTAGTTGTGTTTACCGGGGCCCAGAGAGACATGCACAGTAAGGTTTTCACTGTACAGTGTAACTGGCTGTTTACTGTGCATGTGATGATAAACCAGCAAATGTGCACATGGAGCATAGAGCTGCAGGATGAGGGGTGGTGTGTGTCCCCGAGTGTCCCCGGCCCCACCCACCTGCAGTGCCAGTGGGGAGTGACTGTCACGCACACGGCTCCAGCAGGACACCAGCTTCTCCACGCTGCCTGAGCAGATGTAGCAGAGGCAGGCCTGAGAGCGCAGCTCTGCGTCCCCCCCAGCTTCTAGCCGGGAGCCCAGCAGGTCTGAGGGGGAGTCAGTGAGAGAGATTAAAACACAAACCAGATGGGCAGCGATCACAGCGGTTTACAGCCATAATTCTCCGTAACGGCAGATGGCAAGAATTTCCATTTATGAACATTTTCCTCAAAACAACGTTTTTCCAGCTAAAGAATGCGCTAAAAATTGTTAAAAGAATTTTGGTTTCTAGGCATTAGAGTTTCAGCCAAAAGTTATGTTCAAATAATAATAATAATAATAACAACAACAATAAAAACTATGTGTTACACAACAGTCTCCTCGGAACAATGAGTATAATTTTATAGATTGTATCTGACTATTTTTTTTAAACTTATAAACCTTTTTCCATTGTTCTAGTGATATTTTGGGAAATCGGGCGTTCTGGGTTTAGTTGGAAACACATTTAACATAATGGGAAAAGGTCAAATAAGTATGATGCCTAAGACGGAACAGAGAAGTTCCCTGCATTATTTATTTATTAGATATGTCATCACAGAATTAACATCACTGGTTTCCAATTCACAAAGGACAGGTTGATCCCACGCTGACAGGGAGGAGGTGACAGCGTACCGCAGAGAGAGGGGAACTCCTCCAAGCTGGCGTAGGTCATGACAGCCGCCATCGCCTCCTTCCAGTTCTGCAGGTCACACGTTTGCAGGACGTCCTTCCAGTCCCGCGTCACCACGGCGCTGATGAGCTGGAACGGGCGGAAGCCGGCACATTTTCGTTACCACAAGGGGTCATAAATGACTGAGGTCACATCAGCACCAGCCGCGAGGGGGCGGGGCAGGTGGCACCTTGGTTATCTTGCTGGGCGACTTGCTGAAGTACTTCTTCTGAGTCCTCTCCAGCAGATCGGCGCCGCCGGCGATGGCCAGGATGATGCTGTCGGCCACGCGGTTGTCATGGAGACAGAGTTCCACGGCTCCTTCGAAGTCGCCGGTGAGCAGGGCCTGAGTGATCAGCCCATCCACTTCTGCGGAGCATCACATCAGACCATCAGTACCCATGTGACACTCCTCAGACGATTCCCCATTATCCAGCTGCCTGGTAGAGCCGCCCATAGAGCTCTACCTCTTTAGGACCAAGCATTAACCATCCTTGCAAACCTCCCAGGACAGGAGTCTGTAATTCTCCCAAATCAGATCACACCGCAAACACTCCCCGATGATATTCATTCCCCATTTCAGTGAGAGGCAGGTTTCTGTTTCCTAAGGTGAGGAACGTGCAGGAGGTACCGCATCTGGGCAGGAGAAGCACTTCCTGTGACCAAAGGTCATTTTACACCCACAGGAAGTAGGAGCACAAAGTCTTGGGAAGTTAGACCTGCCTTCATCGACACGGAGCTTGATGGCTTTGGGGTTAGCTGCTGTGGGTTTCTCCTCCAAGAGGCCATCATCTTCCACAACCTCGTCCTCCTCCACCTGTACGATGCAGTAAAGAATTTCAGCTTTGATGATCTTAGCTTGGGCTGATCCAATTAACCACCCTAACATGATCTGTTAATGTCACTTGACATCTGCCTGAACATCATGCTTACAGTTTGGCCATGTTGGTGACGATGGCTTAAGGAAAGTGAAAGTACTCGATCTCGATCAGCATCAATGGCAAAATAAACAGCAAGATGAATGCTATAGCTAAATGTAGGCTACTACAGAAACAAACCAATCACCCATTTCCAATCACTGCTCCTTCACAGCCTTGCAGTCAGTAAGGACATGACTACAAGTAAAGGCAACTGCCATCTGGTTTTCAATAATACAATAGTTACAAAACAATGAATTAATGAATTAAACGATTAACTTCGTTACTTGAATAATGAGTACTCCCAAAAGTATTTCAAACCCTTTACCTGGTGATGTATTTTGAGACCACATATGCTAGAACAGCACCACAGATTAAGGCCTATTCACGGATTGGTAAGTAGGGGTACCTCTAAAATCAGTACCTCATTTAGGTCGACCTCTTCCTCTGGAAGACCAACATCTGTACTGGTGTTGACCTCCTCAGACCAAAGGGCAAGTTCAGGCTGATTTTTCAGCTCAGTCTGGGGTGCAGGTGGAAGTTCAACCACAGATTGAAGGCCAAGCTCACATTCTGGTTCTGGATTTAGTTCAAGCTCAGCCGGAGGTTTAAGATCAAGCTCGGGGTCAGGTTTCAGGACAGACTCAAGGCCCAGCTGAGGTTCAGGATGGAAATCAATGTCAGCAGCAGGAGCAGAGAAAGGCTGTCAGGAGGAAGAACAAAACGAAAGAAGATAGCAGGGAAAGATGTCTGCGTCCACATGGAATTAAGCAAGTAAAGGGGAAATAATCATTTATAAGCAGACTGAGGAAAAATAGCATGTTATTCATTAGATCAAAAACCCCAAGTGACAGCCAGTGTAATGCATAAACGATTTAAGCCCAATTCTTTAGCGTGTGCACATTGTCTAAGTCATTCACACAACCACCAAGGGTCCTTGAGAGTCGCAGGGTTTCCTTAAAACCTTACAGAGGATTTAGGCAAAATAAAAGTCTAAACGAGGGACAGCATGGCTGAGACATGCAGTGGTGCAAAAGATGTACGATAATTTAATAGACGGGAACAGCTTAGGACTTTCAAGGACCACAGATAAAAGACTTCAGCAGCTTATTAGGCAGTGATTGTATCTAAAGCAAACAGGTTAAAGAACACAAATGATACAGGAAGCAAATATTCCACGCTAGGTGTGATAAAAAAAAAAAACATTTAATACATTTAAACGTTTTATAAAGCCCTCATACTGTCAAATGCAGCTTAAATTCATCCATTACAATAAGCTACACGATTTAAAAATATACATCTGGAAAACAGATATGCTATAAAAAAAAAGAAAAAAAAAAACCCAATGGCTGTCCTTAACGTTACGGGACGCGCCGAACTCAACACGCATTGCAGAAGTGAGGGCAGCACCTACCTCAGTGGACTTGGCCTCCTTCTGGAGAGCTGCTGAGATCTGAAAACAGCATAAAATGAAACTCAGGAGTTCAACCTCAGACGAAACAGGGAAATACCGAACAAAGACCCCACCCCTCCCATTCTGGCTAATGAATATTACTTTTATCTATTTCATCATTCCCCAAAACACCGCCACCGCAAACAGCTTTGTACTTGACCCCCACCTTCCACCCTGTGGGGGCTGAGCCCACGAGAGGGCGTCACGCAGCCATTTCCGGCTGATCCGGAAAAAAAAAAAACTAAAATCTTCTTCCACACAGTCTGCCTCCATCCCACCAAACTGCATTAATTCATCTCTGAAGGCAAAAAAAAAGTCCTATCCAGGCCAACTGGGCTTTATTCACTTCAGAATAAGCCCACAAAAAGCCAGCGACTAATTGCCACAGCTACTAAACCAGCATCCGAGACTTCCGGCATCCTCACCCCCCCGATAGCAGATCATCACATTCACTGCATCATCACCTGCGATGAAACTCACCTTAAAGGCCAGTTCTTCTTTGTTATATCCCAACAGTTCTAAGTATTTCCCACGAGTGTTGGTCTCAAAGTTGACCTGAGGTCAAGTCAGCAAAAACCACAATGTAAAAATTCTCGAAAGAAAATTTCCACTTAATAAAAATCTTAATTTTACCCTGCCAAGTTCAGAGATGGCAATATGCAATATACGTCTATAATTTCACAGAATCAAAAGCTATTACAGAAATTCTACTGAACTAGTGAAGACATTACACATTATATTATATGACTACTTAACTTCTTAAATTTTTCCCAGGGATTTTATGTTACTTTATAATAAAATGAATGGCTCAGTGGGTTAGCATTGCTGCCTGATACCCTCCTGTGACTCTGCATAGGCAGAGGAACAGAAGGAATAGAATTAATTGCCTTTAAATTGTAACCATGACAGCAATAATTAGCACTTGGCAGAAAATTGGCAGTTTTTTGTCTAAGGTGTGATGCATAAGTTAGTTGAAATGTATCAGCCAAACTCCTTACCTTTAGAAAACACCACACGGTCCTCTCAAACTCATTCTGGGCCCCCTCGATTTTGGACTGGCAGAACTGGACAAATTTCCCTGAGGTCATGGCTGCCTGCAACTGGTTGGATCGGGCCAGGAATGCCGTTTCAGTGACGACCTGGCTGATGTGGACCTGCGGGGGGGGCTGCTGGGGCTGCTGAAGGGTCACCTTCATGTTCTCCACAGTCACCAGTTTGCCACCAAACTGTGACATGATAAAAGTAATGGAATTAATAGATTAAGACAATCTATATGTAATTCACATGCAAGTCACAGGACTAACTTGGTTCTGGATTAACTTCACTCTTGACTAACTTGATTCACAAGTCAATGTCACATCTGCTATTCAAACCAATTCTAACTGCAGCATCCATCATAGCCCATTGTTGACAGATATCAGAAATAGCCCTAATTTAGCCCATATGTCCAGGATACAGAGACAGGGCAAGATCTTCCAGACACTTACAGCAAACGACGCGGCAACAGGCCGACGGATCCATTTGGGAGGCTTCTTCAGAGGAGTTACGGGGGTCTTTGGGGTGGCGGTCTGAGGCAGCTGCAGAGGGGACAGGGTCTGTCCAGTGCCGAAGGGGTCCAGGTCGCTGAAGGAGGTACTGAGCTGGACAGGAACACCAAGCATGCGAAGTCCATCAAGGTTATTAGGCAACAGGATTTTCACATGCGAGTGTTGCCATCATCATTCAGTAAATACGATTCTAGTGCCTGGCTGGATTTTGCTCGTCAAAGCCGATGTGAGATATGAAGCTCGGAGGGCTGGCAGCATAAACAGAGTACAGAGGACATGGGCACCTGGTCCATTTGTGTCTGCCTGGGGTAGTCACCACTACCCCCCATGATGGAGTGGATGCTGATGTGTCCATCGAAGGCTGCAGCTGACAGCACGGCGGGGTTCCTGGGGCACCACTGGATGTCGAAGCACCACTGCGTGCTGGTAGGCAGCTCGTACAACACCTGAAATGAAACAATGCTTTATTTTCCATATATCCCATCTTGCGCATACACACACACACAGGTGAGAGTTAATATGTCACCTCTGGGGCATTTTTGGTGGGTTAAAGGGGGACCGTGGGAGAGCACGGCTTCAGCTCTCTGAAGCAGCACTAACACTGGAAAGGGAGATTAACTCCAGATTTAACCTGCGCTGATTGTACGCTCTTTATTACGTTACTCTGTAGCAGTAGCCGCGCCGTGCTTAAGGTGGCGCCTTAGCAGTAGCCGCGCCGTGCTTAAGGTGGCGCCTTAGCAGTAGCCGCGCCGTGCTTAAGGTGGCGCCTTAGCAGTAAGTGCTTTACTTAAGATGCCTGGAGCAGCAGCTACTCAACCATAGTCTGACCTCCGCAGTGTTGGGGTTCCAGCAAAGGATCCGATTGTCCTTCCCACAGCTGAGCAGCAGTTCTGGATCTGCCAAGCTCCAAGCGATAGCCAAGACACCCCTGAAGAACCAGAAGCACTTGGACTAAGCTTTGCTAAGCAGTTTTGCTAACACCTTGACAACAGACTAATATGGTTTGTTTACATAAATACACAAAGTTTTTTTTTTAATGCAACAGATCTGGGGAGTGCAGCTACAACGAGCAACTCTATAAAAGTACCTGAACAAAAACTAACACTTAATTCTTACATGCTTAAGACATTCATCAGCAATCAGCAATAACCAAAAGTATACATAAAGAACCTCATGCAAAGTTATACGCAGCAGCCAATCAGCTCGGGCCTGGGCCCCAATGAATGCTGGGACAAAAAATAAGGTGGAGGGAGCAGCATGCCCTGTACCTGGTGTGGTTCTCCAGGACCTTGAGCGGGGAGGTGGCAAAGCGCAGGTCCCACACCTGAATGACAGGCATGCGGTCATCCTCAGAGGCCAGGGCCAGCTGGGTGGCCACTTCTGGGTTCCAGGCAAGACCGGAACAGTGCATCTGCGGGGACATGGTAGCGAACGCTGAGCGGGCATCCGGGACACTGCCGAGGTGGAGTGCTGTGCACTACACAGGGTCAATACTTTGGAAGACGTAGCATAGTTCCAACAGTGCATACACTAGTATCTGGACATCCACTGAAAGCTCAACATAGTTGCACTTACACCTAGTCGACTCCTCAACAGCACACATGCTTGTAAAGTGCTATTTACCTCACTTGAACGTCACTTTGGACAAAAGCGTCTGCTAAAAGATAAATGTAACCTTTAACATAATAGAAGTTAAGATGGCTGAAGGAGGACACTGAGGAGCATAAAGAACAGAAAAGGGTATCATGCATTTAACCACGACACATACAAAGCATATAATAATCAATTACTAGAACTGCAGAATCGAAAGTCGATCATTTTCCATAACTAGGGCCAAATCCATGATGCTCAGCATCTTGACAAGCAGCATCAGTAATGGCCTGGCTGGTCAAGAGATTTGGCCTGATATGGATGGATTCTACAGTGAGGTCTACTGGTGAACAGACTGACATAAACTGGTCAGATTGGTAAACAAGTTTGGTGTTTGAAGTGTGCTGGACACATCCTCTAATCTAAAAAAGCTACGTACATTCTTCATGCTTTATGGTTTCAGCAGTCCCTATTTCGTGGGTGTAGACAGCAACTACTCAGAAATACTGGGACACCAATAGCTCAACAGGTAGAGTATTATGCCAATGGTGCAAAGGTCATGGGTTCGGATCCCAATGAGCAAACAAATTGTAATTCTTCCCTCCACTGTAAATCGTGTTAGATAAATAAGTAAATTTCATGAAATATAATTTTAAGGCTTTTTTGTAACTGCTTTACTGAGCTGCTTTGTCACGCAGAAGGTGCTCCTGCGGGAAGCCGATGGCTGGCAGTCACTCACCCTATTGCTGTGGTCGCTCACTTTGATGATGAGGTCGTTTTTCCTGAGGTCCCAGACAGATGCCCGGCCACTTGGACTGGCCGAGGCCAAGATGTGCTGCACCTGCCGGTTCCACGCCACGCAGCTGACGTCCTCCGGGTGCTAATCAGAGACGCCCCGTCAGGGTCACCTTTCACGCGCACTTCCCTGCTTTTATAGCTACAGACCTCCTGAACTTTTCAGTCACTGGTCGTTCCCTGCGCTGTGGAAATGCAACAAACCTGAGATTTTGGGCCTGGCGTCATGGGTGAGCTGAAGCTGTTCAGGTCCCAGATGTAGATTTCCGACTCGTTGCCTCCTGAGGCAACCAAGTTCGTCTGCAGGATTCATAAAAGGGCACAGCTAAGCGAGCAGAAATGAAAGTTAAGGATACGGCTGAATACACAACAGCATCTCAGAGTACAATGATTCTGAGCACCCAGTGGATGTCCCGGTTCCAGTAAGTCATGAGCACCTGGAACGAATTGACGTCCAGGGCCCGTACTGGCCCGGTGTGCTTCTCGTTCTGGGCGATGACCACGTCGCTGTCGCCGGCGATGATCTTGGCTGGATCGTAGAGGATGAGGTTACCGTTCTCCCCACCCGCCACAAGGACCCCCGACGGAAGGCCCTGGGAGTCCATGCCATGGGGCCCCCAGACCAGCTTGTGGTACCTGGGGGGGGGGATACCACAGGCCGGACATGCAGTTAACCCAGAACTCAACGTTACAGGACGCAGCTCTACCATCTCCCCACATCAACTTCCTGGTTCCTAACCGACTGAAAATATTAATCTTGTCAATATGTATGGGAAAAAAAAGCACACTACACAGAAAATGATTATAATGTACCACAACATCAGGACTGCCAGAAACTGTATTACCCCAGTACAAACATGGAGGAGGCTAAAATTCTGAATGCACAGCGCTTGTCTAACCTGCTTTAAATCCCTCAGACGCCTCTGCATTGTCAAAAGCTTGGTCGGGATGACAAGTCCATCCCCTTGCTTAGACGAAACACACAAATCAACTAGCCTACTGAGAAAATCATCTTTCGTTCACAACTCAAGCATGAACCAGCAGCAGTCAGGTCAGGCTGAGAGTTAGCTTGTACAGCATGTCTAACAGCAGCAGTGAGGAGAAACCTCAAACAGACATTTTCTGATATTTGGAAACAGAGTGCATTTCCAGGTGAATTACACAGGTCACACGGACATTTCAGAATGTGCTTTTGTGACAAACTGCTTGAGTCATGACTGGATGCCACCCAGGGTTTGTAGTTTGTGCTCTAACACTCTACTCCCAAGGCTTTGCTGCTGGACAGATCATTAGTTGGTTTTGGTTTTCTGATACATACTGAAGCGGAATTTTGCACCAAAATCAACTTACACATCTTATGAATGTAAGTATCATGAATTTTTAACAAAACAACAATTCTCCAGTAATTTAGACCAATAGCTTTTTGGAAGCAAACTCTCACTGTTCAATGGCACCTAGTTTACCTCTACTGCTATCTACACTTATGTAAATGAGTCCCACTGCAGGGACAATGCCCTCTGACCTCTGCTCGGAGTGATGTCTCCCTGGTAACAGGCCCACGGGGACGTCCCACGGCCGTGCCTTACCTGTGCGTGGAGGAGAACCTGCCACAGGACTTCATCTCCAGCGTGAGCTCCGCCAGGTCCAACTCGAAGATCTCGAGTGAAGCGGTGGTGCTGAAGGTGGCATCCAGCTGTTGAGCAGATGTGCCTGGTGGGGTGGGGGGGGGGGGGCACACACTAAATATACAGGCCAGCATGAAGAAGCATGAAGAAGAAGATGTGGCGGGCCATGCTAGCAGGACAGGTGAAAGGGGGGAACAGCACTGATCGTAGAGGGATGCGAGTACTGTGACGGATGTCCATGGCCGTACCAGCTGCCAGGTAAATCGGGTGATGCTGTGCTGGGCTCCACGCCTGTATGGCAGTACGGTCGATCTCCTTCAGCTTCATCCTAGTGGGGAAACATCAGCTAATATCAAATGAATCTCCAAACCTACTCTGCTGCCATAAATACCCGTAGAATTACCCAGGGCAGACATATAGAACAGAACAGTGGTACTATATTCATCTCCATGGGAAAACTCATCCCCACCTTGCCCTCCATGAGACACACGGACACATACATCTCTGAAAAAGAATTGAGACCACAGCAAAATTTTTAGTTTCACTCATTTCTCAATATATGGGCATGCTTATGTGTAAAATACAGATTATATTTGCAAATTCCAGCCTGACTCTTCCCTGCTTCTCACTGATGAAGGGCTTCTTACTTGCTTTATGGGTCATCAGTGCTGCTTGTAGGAGCCGTTTATGAATTGTCCTAACAGTGCACTTCACACCACTTAATGATTCCCATTTATTTTGAAGGTCACTTATGTCATCCTACAATTCATGAGAAACTGTTAACATGACTTAATGATCATCTCTGGCATTAGAAAGTCACTTACGCCCTCTACCTGGCTGGTTTCTGGTCATTCTCAGTGTCTCCTGCTTCCCCTTATTCTTGTGTACTGCTGTCTTATAAAATTTGAACCTGGAAACAACCTGTTGCTCAGTGTAGCCTTCAGCCAGCAGAACCACATTTAAACCAGAATTTAAAAATGCAGAGATTTAAAAAAATATAGAGTGGTCTCAATTTTTTCAAGAGCTGTATACAGTTGAGAGCAAGCTTGGGGGTCACAGCTCAAGATCAGCCAGCCTGCAGCACCCATGGAGCTGGGGGTTAGGGACCTGGATCAGGGTCCCAACAGTAGCACCAGTCTTCCAGCCCCCGGAATTGGAACTGGTGACCATCCGATCACAGGCACAGAGTCCTACCCTCCAACCCCACCAAAGTGATTATGTCAGAAGTGGAATGCATGACTTTCAAATGGTAGTTGTTACTGTGAGTTTTTCCAAACTGTGTGGAGTCTTCTTGCTCATTATTTCATTTAAGTCATGAAGCTAACATGATAGCTCTGTCATAAATCTTCATTCCTCCAAAAGCTAAGAGCACCTAAAGCAGGTTCAACAACCGTAAAGGGAGGGCAGGTAAATAAATAAAAAACTTCATATCCAACACAAAATATGTCTGTCTCAAACGTGAAAATGCCAGTCACTAACTGGGGCCATGGACACAGATACTAACCCACACCAGTGAGTGTGATAGACGTTGTCTAGATTAAGTCTACATTAAAGTATGGTTGAAAAGAAACAAAATACAGGAATATACGTATTTACCCCAACCTCTCAGGTTACTATCATATTTATCTAGAAAAACTCCACTTTGGAGATAATTATACATATTTATACAAATGCATAACGTTGTACCACGATGTGTGAACGTGAGAACTACACGTCGCATTATGATGAAATCTATTGAAAGAGCAAAAAGTTCGCTGGAATAGGGTTTCATAAATGGAACTTATTCTAAAGTAAGTATGTCCAATTATGTACAAAAGGGTGTATTTGGACTGGAAAAGTGGAAATTTGTACGCCGTGTTCAGCCTCGGTGAGTGCTGGTTCTGCTGCCCATAATTACCATCCTTATCATCATCATCATCATCATCACCGCCATAGCCATCGAAAACCTAACTTCTATAGCATTACCTCCTTGTGCAACTATTCTTTGTGCACATGCATTTACCATATATGTATACGTTTCCCATTTTATTAAACTATATATACACACAAAACTCTCTCTCTCTCTCTCTCTCTCTCACACACACACACACACACACACATATATATGGACAGCTTCTTTAAAGCACAGTTTTGGCAATCTTTCAAGCACCTAAAGTTAGTGCCAGATGTATCTTTCTGTGATGAAAGGTGGTGAGTCGAGGGGTGACGATCATTGTTATTGTTGTCTAGTCAGCTAAACGCGTCATAAACACTCTCCATTCTGGTCGGTGAAGCAAATATTGACTGATGTAGAGTAAGGAGACGGAAGCTTAACCAGCTTCCTAATGTACACATACTGAATGATTTAGAGGAGAGTGTAGGATTTAGATGTGCAGTACTAATGGCTACTGTAAGCAGATGGCTAGGCGAATTAATCTGCCGCAGATGAACGTTATTTCAACGGAATGCTTGGGGGAAAAAAGTGCCAACTCCAGCCTACCTGAACCCGAAGACACTGTCATTAAGCAAACTAGCCAGCAAGGTAGCCGGCTAGCTATCTAAACATAGGTGGTCAGCAATAATCCCAAAAAGTACTTACGTTCCCCCTTCGGCGCTATGTTTCACACAAAAAAAAAACAAAATTATAAAAAAAAAAAACAATACTACTGTGAAGCAGCAATGTTGATCAAGTTTTGTCACAGCTCCTTATCCTGGCTGCGTTAGATTGCTATGATATAAGCTTTGCAGACGGCAGTCCCAGCTGCAGGATGAACTTCCACGTCCCCACTGGTGTCCATCAACGTGGCATTGCTGGTCCCGCCCCTCGCGCCAAGCACTTCCGGCGGACACGAGCGGCGCGTGGGGGAAGGTGCTGGGGAGCTCGGTTCTCCGGGCCGGCCGAAGGTGTGCAGCCGCATGGTAGGGTAAAGTTCGGCACTCATAAACTATTTAGCGCTGTCGTTTTTTTCTCTATTACTTTATTGGAGCTAGCCTAATCTGATATTGCACCTCCCTCTAGCACAGGAATGAAAAAAAAAAACATTTGTCTTTACATGCCTAAGCCACACAATCAAATAACGACCCGTCGATAGAGGTGAAGTGGTGATATGCATAAAACAATGTAATGTTATACACCGAGTATGGAAAAAGTATTACACCTATTTCTATACATCGCGTCCCGTATTTATGAATGTGAAAATACTGCCCTATAGGCGTCGCCGTTTCCAAGGCTGTACATTGTTCCGTTTCAGATTACCCGAAAGCCCCTTTAAACTAAAGCGTCAATATACGTTATATACCTGCTGTCCATTCGCTCCACTAGTGTCCTGGGTACTCTCTATATATAACACTTACGTAGTTAATATTTGTACACTGTCAATATTGGAAGTTTATAATTTATCATTATGAATAGCACTGTGTTCACATGCCACTGATATCACTCTATACTGGATTTCCATCTTCTCTCCATAGATTTCTACTTAAATGATGATAGACCATTTATTTGCCATTGCCACAAGTTCAGCTACATTTGAATGCTTCTCTTCACTTACATCATTTTGCTCTCCATAGCTTGGGGGGGTCATAGCACAGGGTCAGTCAATGTGTAGCACACCTGGAGTTAGGGGATAAGGGCCTCGCTCAAGGGCCCACAGACATGCAACTGTTCTGCCGAGACAAGGGCACAAACCGGCAATCTTATCGCGGGCACAGAGACTGAGTGACTCATCACCCCAGGAGTTTCTCCCACAGTCCAAATATATGCAGCTTAGCTGGCTTGTTTGAATGGATCACATTATGACCTCACACCTGCATGGTTGAGCATCCCACCCTGGCTCTGAGCATTTGCCAGAAACATGTAACTGGGCAAACTGGCACCTCTGAATTTCCATGTTATTCAGTATATGTCTTGTGATAGACTAGCATACCAACCAGGGTGAAATGAAATTCGCAGTGCTTCCTGTAACAGGCTCCACTCACCACAACCCTGTATCAAATAAGCTGTTGCTGAAAACTGAAGGATATTTACAGAGCAGTTTTAGTAAACATTAGCCAGGCTTACACAAAGTTAACGCTTTCTTAATTTTAATATTACAAAGTACCAAATTAAGTTGAAATTCCTTTCTTGGGATTCCAAATTACCACTGGGGTCAGTCTGCCAGTTGCACGACTAATGCACCAGCCGTTTCCCCTAAAAATATGCCAGCATAAGCTGACACCCAAATACTAACTGGCCAGAAATGATGACCATTCCTTCATACAGGACTGTCTGAGTAACCCATCCATGTTGTGGGGAGGATACAAGACTGCCCCCACCCTCACTCTGACATAATTACATAACTATTCTCAAAGCAGGCAGAACTGCTATATACCAGAAAACAGGGTGCCTTTCTGTCCGCCAGTGCTTTACATGTGTGATTTACACTAGTCCACAATGCCTGTAATTTATATCAAGCTGAATAAATAAAATCACATAAAACCACACTGAAATAAAAATATTTTATTAACACACAAAAAGATTAGTCAGCAAAATTGACCTCCATGATCCATATTTGGGAGAAAAATCTTCCCCTAAAAAAAGAGAGGGGGGGTGGGAGTAAATCACATGCCAGAACCAAACATAAATCCTAAAAAACTGGAACATGTATCAGCTATAAAATATAAACACCCAGTTTATTTCAAGGATTAATATGATTCTACAGACTGCCCTCATATAGTCACAATGTAATCTTTCCCCTGTACAGGGTCAGATGGGTAGTGATATCACATAATCATAGGGACAGTCTGAATCTGAGGGAATCTCAGGATTACCTCATCATATCCCGGTTGATCTGGCTTCCTTCCACTGCTTAATCCATCCAACAGAACACATTCTGAAAAAAAAGATCATACATGATATAAGGAAACTACTCAGTCTCAGCAGTCACCCGCAATTAAAATGTAGGATTATGTTATTACCGTGTAAATCGTTTAGGAATAGCCCGCCATGGTACTCGGTGCAATACCTATGAGAGTAGAAGTACAAGTTACCACACGTAACATGCGTTTTTTAGTGCAAAACTGTATACCGATAGATCAAGCAAAAATATTTGCATACGAGCAGTCATTACAAAACTGCACCTAAATGTGAATAACTTTTAGGTTATTCGGGCAAAACCTTCAGGTTATCAACTATCTTTTTTAATTTCCCACAGCACCACAGCAAATCCGGCAAGATACATTTGCAGCCTTTTAAAATGACTTTGTAGATTGTAGCTAAATACCACGGCTTGGATGTCCTCATATGAAAATTCGCATAATCACAGCAGTTCATAATGTGAACAGCAAAAAGTTCTTAATCATCGGACAAACTTGCTCAGGCAGCTAAGTCACAGGGTTACACAAAACAAACGTACTTCTTAAGTAAGCACGGCGGTACAGGATTCACGACCATTTGTCAAAGCACAAAATAAAAATCCCTCTAGTTTGCGCCATAGTGCGGAAATTATATGCCTGAATTTTAAAAAAGTTAACCGTTACCACAAGAATTCACATAACCAACTAAACAGCGACAGCCACAAAAGAGAAACGTTCACGGCACGCTTCCCTTTTGTATAATGTTGCAAAGCATTGTGGGTAAACGACAGAGTAACGGGACTTTACGACATATCCAACGTTTTACGTCATTGGGCGTGTTTACAGGTTTGGCGCGCGTTCGCTTTGTCAAAACCGGAAGTACTGCGACTTTTATGATAGCCTTTCTTGCTTTTTTATGTACGCGTCATGAATACGCCGTATACAGCTTACCATGGGGAATCTGACTCAACTGTAGGCTTTACAATTTAAACAAAGATACAATAAATGTTCTTAAGAGTGACGGTAAATTTCGGGAAAAATAAAAAGTTGAGAAATGTTGGTGAGCTCTGAGGAAGTCTGCTGATCGTCAGATATGTTGGCATTTAGATGAAACCAACAATTAATACCAGATGACAATAGAGGAGAGGAACCAGAAACTCCCAAGTAGGTAGAAAAAAACCTGTAGGGGTCCAAGGTCAACAATAATCGAAAAAAGGGGGCTTGTTTGCTAAATGTTTGCTAAAAACATTGTGTAAAAACAACTGTGGTCAGGGTCAAAGCCAAAGTCCATCAATGACTCAGTTCTCCATGCCAGTCCGTATAGGGTGGCAGATTGAAGGCTGCACCCACAATGTTTAAGTTTGTAAGTTGCACTACAATGTCACCCTTGAGCTTGCATGTTCTCTCCATGTCATTGTGGGGTTTCCTCTGGGTATTCTGGTTTCCCCCCAGAGTCCAAAAACATGCTATGAGGAATTAGAGTTTCCAAATTGCCCATAAATGTGCATGTGTGAGTGAATGGTGTGTGAGTGTGCCCTGCGATGGGTTGGTGCATTATCCAGGGTTGTTCCCTGCCTTGTGCCCATAGCCTCTGAGATAGGCCCCAGACCACCCCCATGACTCTGAATAAGACAAGCAGTCACAGGAAAGTAAGTGCCTTATGTGTAAGTAGGAGAACTTTGAAACCAGTCCTGAACCTAACAGGAAACCAGTGCAGGGAACTAAGCACATGGGTTATGTGTTCAAACTTTCTGCTCCTGGTGATAAATTGAACTGCTGCATTTTGAATACACTACTAGGTGCTTAACACGTGGTGTGTGCTCCCAGATAATACAGCATTAAAGTAGTCTAATGTAATGTATACAAAAGCATGTAGTTTCTCAGTGTTTTGAATAGTAAGGAAATGTCAATTTGGCAATGTTACGTAGCTATAGGAAGTGCACCTTCGATACTGCATCTGCATGTGATTTGAATGACAAGCCTGCATTTAAGGTGATGCCTAAGTTACAGGCTGAGCTGCTGAGGGAAAAGATCAGCCCCTTAAAGTGGAGCACGGTGATTCTAGCATGTCTATCCACAGACTTAGCTCCAAACAACAGAACCTCAGTCTTCTCCACATTTGGTATCAAAAAAATTTCACTCATCCAGGTTTTAACTTCATTACAGCAATTAGCTAAAGTGACAATAGATGAGATATCATTAGGCATAACTGAAATATTTTTGTATATTTGGGTGTCGTCTGCAAAGTAGTAATGACTAACATTATGTTATCTCATGTTACCTAATGGCAGCATGTAGAGAGAGAACAGTATAGGATCAAGAACTGATCCCTGTTGTACTCCATATTTGTCTGGTGACATTGACAACGGAGACTTATGATATCAATAGATTGATATCAATTAGTCAAATAGGAGAAATACATAAGAGTAATGTGATTATTAAGGAATTTGTTTTTAGTAAAAGATACTCCATTCATCCATGCATTCATTCTCCGCTGCAGGGACATCCAGGAAGCAACTTAGGCAGATGCCCAAACCACCTCAACTGGCTCCCTTCATTGTGGAGAAGTAGCAGTTTCTACTTTGAGTCTCTCCTCTATCTTCTAAGGTTGAACCCAGATACCCTGCAAATCAAGCTAATTTCTGCTATTTAGGTCTGTGATCTCATTCTTTTGGTCACTACCCAAAGCTTTTGACCATAGGTGAGGGTAGGAATGTAGATCGACTGGTTAATCGATATAGTAGAGTTGAAAAGCGAGGCTCTCTTCTCCACAACAGACCAGTGCAATGTGCGCGTAACTGCTGATGCTGCACTGATCTGTCTATTTAAGACTCCAAGATACTTGAACAACTCTGCTTGGGGCAGTAACTTATCCCCAACCTGGAGGGAGTAGTCCACCCTATTTCACTTGAGATCCATGGCCTCAGAGGTGCTGATCCTCATCCCAGCCACTACACACTCGGCCGCAAACCTCCCCAAGTGCACCCTGGAGACCTGAACTCGATGAAGCTAACAGAGCCACATCATCTAAAAGCAAAGATGCAATCCTGAGGTTGCCAAACTGGACACCCTCCTTTTTTTGGCTGTGCCTCAAAATTCTGTCCATAGAAGTTATGAATAGAATCAAAAGATATTTGGGAGTTTGCCCAACTAGTCAACATGTGTTTTGTGGACTTGGAAAAGCATACGACTGTGCCTCTCAGGAGGTGCTTCGGGAGGATGAGGTGCTATACCTACTGCCACGGGATATTTGGTGCCTCTATAACCAGAGCTTGGTTCGTGTTGCTGGCAGTAAGTCAAACCCGTTCCTGGTGGCTGCTGGAGTGCCTTTTGTCACCGATTCCATCAAAAGATACTTAAATTTAAAACTGTATTTTAAGTTTTTCTGCATGACTAATTTTTTTACGTTTCCTGAACCATCTGCCTTTCAAAAAAAATGACTCACTTAGCTCTTTCTTGAAACATGATCATTTCTAACCCATTTTCCTTGGCCTAGAATATTTACCTACCAAACTCCCATTAGCCAGAGTCCCACTATTTTTTGGTATTCCAAAAAAAGTATTTAGCTTCATTCCTTTGCTGGAAATTCTAATATACCATTCGCTAAAATTTTATGTTTTTTTTTAAAAAAAAAAAAAAACATTTACAGAACTGTATAAATTTATTTGCTTCAGTTTGTGTACTATACATGGTCACAGAACATTTTATGCACGTTTTACTGAATATAAATCTTTAGGTTTGCAAATAATTAAAAATTATTTAATTCTCAGATACTAGGTGTTATATTGCCATAGGGATAAACATGAGGTTGATAAATTAAATAATTCTCTAGACAGAACAAAAGTTTACAAGTACACTGGGGAAAAACTGGGAAAAGTAAACAGAACATTGGTTTCATTTTCAACGCAATACAAGCAATGGTCACATCAACATATACAATCCACAAATCCAAATACTACAGAATTCTTACAAGACTTTCAATACACATGGCAGAGGCGCAGGAAAGAATAAAACATTTACATATTAGTACAGATTTATGTTGTGAAAAAAGCAAGTATTGCAACTGATAAAGTACAAAGAGACTTTTCCTTTTACCAAATTACACTTATATACAGATCACATGGTTGACAGTCACCTGAAGTTAGGCAGGGTTTCTCCCCCAATAAAAATTAACTATGGGGAGTCTTTAAAAAGGCCAGCAGAATACCGATTAGTGGTGAATGGTCAGTCAATGAATGATGTAGACCTGGTTTGTTCCCTTTTTCCTAGCAAAAGGATTCCTGCAGTGTGAAGTAGACAAACTGGGAAATAAGGGGGAAAAAAGACCCAAAAAACTCATATGGGCCCAGTTTGGGTTGTGTTTGTGCTTGGGTACTTCAGGAGGCCTCAGAAAAAGCTAGCTGCTTTGAAGTGCTTGTAGGCATGAACACATCAGTGACGGCCATTTTTGTACATCATCACAAAGACGTTCAGGTGAAGTACGGGAGGAGGCGGCGGACCCAACACTGCCGTCTCTGCGCTGCTCCCAAGATGATGTACACCTGGCCGTTTTTGGTAGGGCGACACATGTAAACACCTCCAAGCAGGCTTTTTTCTTCATTTGAATGAAGATTCCTAACATGGTTTACCATGTTAGGAATATTAGGAAACCTGTATGTTAAATTCACAACGGGGTTGTACCATTTCAAAGCTACAGAAAATGATAACACCCACACCAAAATTAAATTAAAATGCAATATAATGTATATGGAATAAGGTCTTTGTGGCCATATCTTCATACAACTCATAAAACAGAAGTATATATTTTTTTAAAAAGAAAAAAAAAAAAAGGTGTCAAAACTAAAAATCTTTTTTTTTTTTGTTAATTTGAAGCACTTTAAGTCTACCCCCAGCTGCTCTATCCTTAACATTACAGCAAACACCTTAGGTACCTTAGACACGTGACATGTTAAATAGGGTGGGGACCATATTCCTAGAGGCCCTGAGTAGAAGAGAAACTTAAGGCATGTGTATCATGGGGAACAAACCATCATTAATCCCATTCTTGTAGTTATTTTAACAATACAGGAAAAAAAAGAAATTAAAAATGAATCCCTTCAGTAACCCGGGTTTACAATGCCTTTAAAACACCTTAATGCATCCAAATTAAGCACAGAATAAATAAAAATGCCAGGCAAAGTTATATTGGGACTCAACTTCATTAAATTTTCTTAAAACCATCTGCACATCTTCATCATCCGCATGAATCAGTTGAAATCGATAAACTCCCCACCATTCCACATAGAGAAGGCACTCTGCAATTATCGACTCTGAAGAGTCTTCACAACACAGTTTCAGTTTGATAAAGCCCTTTCATGCGTCGCTTTATAGGAAAAAACTGCGCTTTCAAGTCAAGTAAACCAAGGGGGGCACTTCAGGGACAGAATCCATTTTTTAGCAGGATGCAGGAGAACGTGGTTCAGTAGGGACAGGTATCAAACTCCACCAGCGCCACGCCGCCTGCTAAATGAACGATCCGCCAACCTCACTACGAAGTTATACCTCACCTGAAAATTTTTATTTATTTCCAAATCAAGGGTTAAAGATTAAAGCAGTGGGGGAAAAGTTAAAAAAAAAAAAAAAGAGGGGGGAGGGATCATTGGGGGTACCCACAAATGAAACCCACAAATTACGCAAAACAGCAAAAGCTCTCGAATATCACATCCATTTAATAATCCAATCGCTGTCACGATAATCCACTCAACTGCCTTTTTAGAACACAATTAAGTAGGAAAATTTCTCCCTTTACAGACAGCTTGACTGGCTGTACATCAATAATGTACAGATTTTACTGACCATCCAAGCAGATGACACTGAATAGTAATATTCAAGCATCTTAAAATAAATGGGAAAGGGAATATACCTGTGCCATGTTTAAACTGTACGGGTGCAACTCTGCTGCAAAGGACAGAAGCTGAGAATGGCTGTAGAAATGAGCCAATGGCCTTATGGCAATGCATTGATATAACTGCAATTATGCTGTTTCAGCTATTTGGTTAAATGCAGAAGTACAGCTTGTGTTTTAAGCTGATAAAGACCATGGATTTCAAGTCAAAAAATTGAATGTGATACAAGGAACTTAGCTTCTCTAATAAACTGCAGCTGTTCATATGATGCACTCATGATTCCTGCGTTTAACACTCTCCCAGAAAATCTTTAAAACGCACGCACCAATTAAAGCAACAGCAATGGCTACTGTGCACAAAAAAAGCATGATTAAAATGAAGTGAGCTTTGAGCCATACGTCTACCACCGGTTCCCACAGGCATCCATTAGTAAGGATGAAACGCCTGTAAAACAAGGAAGGAAGGAACTGGGAGAAACAGGTCCACTATGATGGGGGGGGGGGGGCGCGGTTGGAGAACCAGAGAGGGCAAGAAAAAAGAAAAAAAAAAAATTCATAAAAATATCTACTTCGGAAATTTACACGGTCACTAAAACACCCCAAAAGCAAACAGATCCAGGCCACATGACTATGCGGCGACCACTGCAGTCTTGCATTCCCTTGGAGTTTGGTGAGAGTCCCCCCAGGCTTATGCCCCAAAGGGAGTTGAGTTGGGCATAGTAGTTAGCTTAGCTGGGGTCTCTGTCCTCCCCCCCCCATGTAGTCTGCTGCCCCAGCATGCGTCTCAGACATTGACATCATTGTGACTGGAGCCAGCTGGTGAAGTTGGGGCTCCAGGCAGGCCTTCTCTGCTACATTTCTGACAGCTAAATGCCAGCCTAGGGATCAGCGAGGTGAACTCAGCCCAGTCCTGAAGGCCCCAGGCCCCTGCTCTGGACATGCTGGACTTCGGGGCCTAGCAGTTAATGGAACAATCTGCCTTGGCCTTGCCGGCGGAGTTGATGATTCTCATCAGGCATCGGCCAAACTCCTCCAGGATCATCCTCTCAGCCACAGCCTGGGGCTGGTTGGTCAGCTCAGCCTGTTCTGCCTGCTCGATCAAGCAGTCGCAGGTCGCCTCTGCCACTTCCTTGGTGACGAACGTGTAGGGGAGCCTGCGGGGAATAAGTCATTCAGGTGATAAAATTCAAAATATCACCTCCAACACAGCAGAGCCACAGCACAGACTCACTTTCCCCCGCCGCTAGTGACAGCCGGCGTAGTCCTGGTCAGCAAGTCTGAGATCTGGAAGGAGAGCTTGGTCTTGGCGGCAGTCTGCTGCTGGACGCGGACCTCCGCAGCATCTGCCAGGTGCATGAGTGACTTCCTCTCCAGGCTCTCCTCAAAGTTCTTGCAGCCCACACACTTGCAGATCGACGAACACATGATCTTTGCCTGAGAGAGACCAAAGAAAGTTGCATCAAATTGATCAGGTTGAGGGTCTTGCGAATAGGTTACATCAGACGCCTGTCTTGAGACAATGCAGCCACGGGAACACACTCAACTCGTAACACTCGCATCAAAAGCCGGTCCCGCAATGATGCAGCCGCGGGAACATGCTCACCTTTATACAGTCACATTACAAGGTCGTCCTGGAACGATATAGCCACAGGAATGCACTCACCTCGTAACACTCGCAGTAGTTCTTCAGGCATCCTGACCGCTTGCAGTTGCAGCCTTTGCTGTGCCTCCGGTCTGACTCACCCTCCTTTCCTTTGCCGATCTTGGGCTTGAAGGCCTCTGGGTTTCGGTCCAGACAGGCCTGTCCACACATAGACATAGTAAATGGGAACCTGCATGATTTTATCATTAGAATTTTTCAGGAAGCATCCAGGCTATATTAACACCAGTATATTCTGCCATACATTAGCAGGGAACTATGGGTGCATACATTGATTACGATTAAGATGTTATGAGCAAACATTGGGAAGTCCAAGGCTGCAGAAACAGCCTTGGGAGCTCCCGACTGCAGAGGGATACCTTGATGGCTTTGAGGCGTTCTGTCTCATGCTCCAGGTTGTTGAAGCAGTTAGTGCAGTTGCAGTTATTGCAGAACTCTCCATTGGCAAAACAGTCGCAGTAACTGGAAGACAGGGCTCATCAGGGGGTGCTGAGGAGGCGAAGCTCTCCCCATTAAGGAGACTAGGCCAATGCACAGCCCAAATTCCCGGTTTCATATTTACAAATTAAAAGCTTTATCTGCAGTTCACTATAACTGAATAACTGCCAATGCATGTAGAGTAAAGATGAAAATATCACATTTATACATTTCAAAAATGTATAAAACTAAAACTTACAGTTTTAGACACTGTGACTTTGTGCAGTTGCATGGTTTTCGTGGCCTTGAAGCAGAATCAGATGTCGATAAACTACTAGGAGAAAAAAATAAAATATATATATATATATATATATGCAACTTACATATGACATGTATGACAGGATTTTGGAAGAAGAAACCCCCAACAGTAGCAGAGCTAAAAAATGTGAACACATCCCTTAAGGTGGGCCTGGGCTCCTCTGATTGGCTGCATCCATCCCCCCTTTGCCATCAGCCCGACTAACCCGTTAAGTGACAGCCTGGCCTGAGTCTGGACGCTGGTGGGCGTGGAGAAGCTGGTGCTGCTGGCCAAGGTGACGAACGGGGACTGCTGGAGCTGGGGGTGGGGCGGGCATTGAACCATAAGAAGAGTTTCATGGCTGAGGAATAATCAGCCCATGCAAGCAGTCATTAAGCCTAGTTCTGCAGTGAAGAAGTTAGTGACCCCTAATCCACAGCTCAAAAGTTCTTGGTTTAATAATAATTTAAAAATGCACTTAAAATACCTAAAACCAAGAACAAGCTGAACACAACCTCCCATAACAAACAGGTGCAGACTGTCAATCTTTTATAAGTCAACCATCAACTGAGATACTGGGTAATTTACTATAACCAACAGCAAGGCTGAACGATTTGGGGAAGATGTCTAATCGTAATTTTTGTGACGGATATTGCAATAAAGACAAAGACTGATGCTAAAGTGGAGCACGGCATGAATTTGTAATGTGAGGCTAAAACCTTGCCCCTGCTGAAGAGAGGGTATGTGGACACTAAAGTGGAGTTCAGTGATCGGCAAGGATGAAGCTCAGTGATCACCCAGGTGTGTTACCCAGCTCCCCTGCCCTGACCTGGAAAGAGCACGGCACTCGGCCAACACAGACCTGTGTGACGTACTGCGCGGGCAACACTGTGTAGCCCACATTGGCCCCGCCTGGGGCAGGTGCCAGCACTGTGCCCGGGGGCAGGTTGGTGAGGTTGGGCTGGATCTGAGGTAAGGCCGTGGCGGGCATGATGAGACGCTGCTGGCTCTGGCTGCTGGTCACCACCTGTGGGGTGGAGCTGCTGCTCAGGGGTTTGGGGACCACCTGGGGGGAAGGGGGGAGTGGAAGGCAGTGGTCATTATCAGGGGGCAGGGCCGCCCGGCATGGGCAAAAGCGAGGCCTACCTGCTTCATGGGCTGGGCTGGCACGAGGGGCACGGACATCCTCACCGCTGCTGTGTTCACCACCACCGGCTTGGCTGAAAATGACAACCAGCCCATAGTTAATGGCCTGCAGTGGGACATTCCTCTGAAATAATGCCTTGGCTCTGTCAGATTATTGCAGGAAAAGACAAAAACATTTAATTTCCCTTTTAAGGTACAACAGTTGATAGCTAATAACTAGAGGTGCACTGATCCGATATTTGGATAGGTATTGGCACCAATCCTTACCTATCAGACGGATTGGGTATCGGCAATATGTGACCGATCCACATCTGATACTTTAAGTGCAGTGCCACTGCAGTCACCACTGCATTTAAATCAATAAAAAGTGCAGTCAGAGTGGCAATTAGAAATACTTGGCTTTGTGCCAAATGATGACAGTAAACCACTGGACATATGCAAACCTGATTGCAAGTTGTGACACACACAGTACTAACAACGGGGGCG
Organism: Gnathonemus echidnorhynchus; assembly: GCA_026776725.1. NCBI lineage: Eukaryota > Metazoa > Chordata > Actinopteri > Osteoglossiformes > Mormyridae > Gnathonemus > Gnathonemus echidnorhynchus. Next base: position 1,737,019 of record JAODJU010000119.1, read on the forward strand.
AACACCACAAATTTAGCTAGACATTTAAAGAACTGACAGGCTACGCAATACAAAGAGCTTTGAAAGATTAATTAATTCAAAAATACCACCTAAGAGCTGGTTGCCGTTAAAGGAGAGATGAAGTCAAGATTTTTTTCTTCAGGTTAAAAGATTTTTTGGTGGGAATAGTGTTTAATGGACAATCCCACTTAAAGCACATGCAACTGTGCGAGACAAAAAAGCAATGGATGATTTGGGAGTCGCTAACTTGGACTGTTTTGCAAACTCGCTGCAGCTTGTGATACAAGAGGGGCTGCCATCACAACAAAGTGTAACTGAGCTGACGCCAATGGGAGAATAATTGTGTTCAAATTTTAAGCATTCGCCACTTGTGTATACTGGCTTTGAAGATATTCATATTGAACTGCAAATGCCTCAAAAATGCTTAAAACAAGACATACAAACAAGGTGGAACAGTACATTACGTGTTTGTAGTAGCCTAATTAAATATTTTTTGTCATACATTTTTTCCATCTGTATTTACTAGCTTTAAAAAATTTATATATAAAAGTATAACAAAGTAAAAAGAGCTCTTGTATCGGAATCTGTATCGGTAGTTCTGTATCGGAATCGGATCGGAACTGAAAAAATATGGATCGGCTTATCCCTAATATAAGCCTTTTAAGTTGTGCAATTGTTAGAAGTGTTTGTGCTTTGAGACATGGGATGAAGAAGGCATGTAAAAATAATGCATATCTGTTCTATTACACATTGTAAAAATAACAGCTAATTTTTATAGTGTTAACTTACTGCTTGTCGATATTTCTGAATGGAATTACAGTGCTATTACAATGATTATTACTGTATTGATCACTCCCAGCTGTGTATAATATTATACTTTGACCATACATTTTTTGTTTTAGATATTGACGTGAATTTACAAAATGTTGTCAAATTTTTACTGCAAACAAATTTGCAATGGAAATAAATGTGTCATTGGGTTACATTATATACCGTGTTGAGTGTTGAAAATGGTATCACATTTCAATACTTTTGGAATCATATTGGAACCATATTAACAACTATTAATGATATTAACCATACAAGAGGTCTGAAGGATATGGATTAGGGGCAAAGGAACATTTTAGGTGTCACACGTGGCCTGGTGGCATAGATTTGCTGTATAACGTACCCATGCCGTAAAGTATAAAAAAATGACATCACACAGTACTGCCACAATGACTGAATAACCACATTAGCCCTGAGTACTGCTATGCTATGGCGTAACCATAATCACAACAGAACCAAGGCTGATCAAAGAGACCAATGGTTTAGTTCCAACACAAGGCAAATTACAAGCACAGTACAAGACAAGCAGTCTCACAATATTTTTACTTCATAAAAATAAAAATAAAAACAAAAACATCACATCATGAATGTGAGCATTAGCCTATCAGGACCTTCATGAGTCTACACATCATTCAGCTACTTCTGCTTGGTGGACAAGGAGAACCAGGATTCATACTCTCACAGCCAGACATGGTGCTCAAGGGCTTTATAGAAGGCCGATCTGACCTGTCTGGATGGCGGGGGAGTTTGTGTTGGGGCTTCCTGTCTGCCCGGTGCCACTGGCGGTTGTCGCGGTCACCAGACGGACGTAGTGGAAACGGCTGCCAGGCACCTGGATTGGTTGCACGTTGGGGGGCGTGGCCAATGGGATGATGGTCTTGTATTGAGGCGTGCCCACCCCTCCGACTGCCACCGTCTGCACTGGCTTAATAGTCTTGGTGGGGCAGCGATAAAGGCAGTTTTAGAACAGTACTACCTGGCTGAAGTACTTTGCCCAAGCTGAAGTTTTCTGCCACTTTCTGATCAGATAATTGGATTATTAATCTCAAAAACAAAGCTGTGACACTAAACCATCTGCCAACAGCTTGACAGGATAAAGGCTGAAAGAAAGCAACAGAAAACCAAAACAGGGGTCCTATCACCTTCATACACAATATATCCATCCAGCAGTAACACCACACCTCCACCAGAGGCAGCAGCAGTCAGGGGAATCTAACCCATTCACCTGTGGCGTGGAGCTGCTGGAGACCACCTTGGCTGGGGAGGAGGCTGCAGGCTGCTGCTGGACCGCCAGGATCTGCTGGCCCAGGGCCACATTGATGGGCAGGGTCACTGACTTCTGGGGGGAGCTGGGGGCCTGAGAGGCCACTGAGACCACAGTCAGCTGTGGGCAGATGCAGACGGAAATGGGGG
>JAODJU010000119.1:1739277-1768329 GCA_026776725.1 Gnathonemus echidnorhynchus
AGTTTGCACTAGATTTAAGGGATTCTACATTCCTGCTTTCGCAATAGAGTAAATCAGAAAAATACATTCTAACTGCATTCAAAGGACATACATAAGGAAAGGCAGTTTAATTCATATGCAGACCAACTTTAACTGGTCCAGGTTCACAACCTAGTGCTGTGCCAATGTGGTGATTTTAGCCAATAACCGACTAACCTCTGAGCTCCATCTGTAGCGACACTGATGCTGGTGATGTCACTTCTTAAGATCTCATGATTGTATATAACTTATATTATGTTGAGTTTCATTGCCATGCCAGCAACTATGGCTGTGTTCATGACAAGAGTATATGGATATTTAAACATACTGAATAACTCAAAAGGTAAAAACTTCATAAATAACTATAACACACTGCAAACAGTTAACACAATCCAAATAAGATGCTTAAAAGGGCAGTTCAATGAAAAGTGAAAAAGATACGTTTTAGAGGGGATTTGGAGCTATCAATCCACCTAGGTCAGGGGTGGGCAATCTTATCCGCAAAGGGCCGGTGTCTATGCAGGTTTTCGCTGCAAGTCCCTAATTAGGTCACAAATTAGGAGGACTGATTGGCTGAAGAGTCCTAACACCTGGGTTTGAACAGCTGACCTACAGGTTCTCCCAAAAACCCGTATACACACCGGCCCTTTGCGGAGAAGATTGCCCACCCCTGACCTAGGTTGTTCTGCTGGCAGTTGCTTAGTTTCGGCGGCATCGGCCGTAGAAATTATGGGCTTCTCTCTAATATATTGGGAGGGAATGGCATTCTTTCTGTGTTCCAGAAAAGCACATTCCACAAATTCAACAGCAATGTCTCTTACCTCAAATCATGATCCAGTTACTCAAGATAATTCACAGACTTTGTAGCGAGCAATTCAATGTATGAACTTCTACCAAACTGCACACACATCGTATCATTGTGCAGAAGATATAAGCACGAGGCCCCTGGCAATTTCATTATGCACAGTGATTTGATAGTATCTTTTTTTCCAGTTTTGAGGTGTACTGCCCCTTTAAGATTAGCTTTTGAATAAATAAATAAATAAATAAATAAAAATCCTCTGGCTTGATGAAAAAGAGTCAGTAAAATTGTCTCTCTCTCTAAGGAAGTTAAAAGGACAACTGAATGTGTGTAGAAACAACATCATATAATGCAGGCAGTGAGACATCAACGAAGTAACACTGACTTGGGAGACTGTAGCGAGGTTATAAGTAGTAAATGAGACTAAATCCCTTGCCCCCCACTACGAAAAATGGCTGATCATCCAATAGGATCATCTGCTTTATTTTAGTAGTTGTGTTTTCAGCTCCATTGCCCCCATGTTTAACATACCAATGTAGATAAAAAATAAACCAGGGTACCCAAGGGACAATTGTTAAATACACTGGTAAGTAAAACAGAAAAGTGATCCCACCAGATGCAGAACCTCATTTCATCTTACGTTCATAGGATTCTGCCCCTAAATAACATTGTTTCCCCAAGCAGATCGGAGCCGCTGGTCTGAGAGCGTCAACCCATCCAGTGGGAGTCGGGAAAGCCAGAGAGGTGGGGCATAACCCACCTTACTGGGGGACTTGAGGGGAGAGATGGCGATCTTGCTGCTGGGCAAGGACTGCGGGGTGGCCGTCTCGGAGCTGGCAATGGTCTGGGGTGGGGTTCCAGGGGGGTTCTGGGGAAGCACCCGACCTGTGGGATGAAACACAGGAATGGGTATATACAGCACTGTGCAAAAGTCTTAGGCAGTCAAAGGAAAGGTTTAAAGCCATTTATCTGGGTAAGTGTACATCTTCTCAAAAAATATATATGCAATTTAACAGTGACACAAAAAAAATGTTCTAGTCTCCAAAATGTTACAGATATCTCACTGCAACTTCTCAAGGGCACTTCAGCCATTACATGCATGTGTTAAATTTATTTCTATAGTTCACTACTATTATCATGCTGCTGTGAGTGTGATGAACTGTCATCAATCATTTAAAATAATTTCCAGCCACCTACTTAAAAGTAGTACTTTCCACTAATTATCTCTCTTTTCCCCACACTTCCATGTAACTTCCAAGTTAGTGGCGGTGCTTGTGGTCGACCAATCAGCAAGCTATCACTGTAAGTGCCTCCCCAGCAATTTGTGTTAAGGAAAAGTACCTAGTCTGGAGTAGGGACTAAAAAAGGATTCTGGAACTGCCTCCGAGGAACTATAATTGGGCCGAGTTCCAGGGGTGTGAACATGGCAGAAGTTCTTGGTTCTGGATTGTGAAAAAGGTTCTTGCGGTGTGAAAGCGTCTATTGGCTGCTTGCTGCCATCTGACGTTTGAAAGTTTAAAGCATTCATTCAGTCACCTGGCTCATTTAATGGAGAAGTTAAACGGCAGCTGAGAATATATATATAAAATGCACAACGGAAATTGATATCCACAAATTTACACAAGACAAACCATCAAAGACAGGTACTTAATCTCAGACAGTAACGCGTTGCCATGCATATAATGAATACATCTCACAATAACTAACACCAGTAGACTGATTAGGGTGTCCAAGGGGAGAGGTGCACCAAAGTCATCTCAACCTTGATCAATTCAAACTATTTTACAACAATATGGGAAAAAATATACAAGGATTATATTTAAAATTATATAAGCTTTTAAAATATGAAATGCGATCAAATATTACAACTTACATTATACATGAACAACAGTTTGTTGTCTACCATTAATTTACATTTTATTCATTTGTTTGACTTTTATCCAAAGCAACTTGTAGTAGATGAAAGGGTTACAAAGTATGTGTGCTCCCAGGGAATTGAACCCATGACCATTCAGACCTGGCACAGTTGTTAATGCAATACTCTTCTTGTTAAGCTACAGGGACATCAACATAATGGATTATGCAGCATTAGAAAAGCCCTTGAAAATGCATGCAGTGCATGTATAATTTGTCTTGCAGAAGAAAACTAACAATAATGCAATTGAGTGACTTTGCGAACATTACCTGGGATTACTGGGGACACGGATGTCTGACCCGATAGACCTTTACTGTTGAGTGGTTTGGTGATTATGAACTTCGTTATCATCTGTCCTGAAGGCGATGCTTGAGTCTTTTTAGCAATCTGTAAAGTCAAAGCAAATCTGATGTCATGAAGCTTACAGAAACCATGGTGCACAACAATTCATAAACAGCAGCCGAGGCGTTCAGAAATTATAGATACGTGAAAAATGTCATGGTTTAATTGGGTGCAACGACTACCCAGATTCAAGACGGACTCCAAATCTGAATTTCACCAAAGACCAAATTTCTGAAAATGTGCTAATGGTAAATCATTTTAAAACTACATCAAAACAAGAGTCCCCTCCATACAAAACTCATAGCTTGAAAATTCCCACCTTCCCACCCAACTTTCAGGGGACATTTGATAAATCCAATTTATATTCAACAATCAGGACTTGTAAAGTTCTGTATTTTAAGTACAACAGTCTCTTGGCAACCACAGATAACAGAACGTATCAGGGTTGGGATGGACTGAAGAATTGTTTCTACTTCTGGGAACAAGCAGGGTGAAATGGTATTTAATCATTAAGCTGCAAGATGTTGGAACCTCCTTCCAATGAACATGACAAATGCCCCAAATATTACTACTTTTATCATATTGGCCTGAATATAAGGGTGCTTTCCCACTGCACCAAGCACGGTACTTTTGCTCTTCCATTGACTTCCGATCAACTACCAGTTACCAAAAGTACCAGTACCGAAAGTACCAAACCAGCCGGGGTACTTCAGTACTTTGAGCTGGGACTTGAAACGCTTTTTTTGTCAATTGGACATGCAAATAGCCTGCCACTGAAACACAATACAAACACCGCCTTGAAAGGTTTCAAAATCAGAAAAAAATGATAAAGTAAAAAAAAAAAAAAAAAGATTTGTTCATAAGAACATATAAAAACAGAATGCATATAGCATGTTTTCCTAGCGATGTGATCGTTATAAATATAGTGATGTGATTCTATTGGGGTATTTATTAAACAAAAATAGGAGTTCATAAATTTCTCTCAAACGTAAGTAATTTAAAAAGCAAGGATGAAAATGATTATGATTGTTTTGGAGAACACACGCAGTGCTCACGCAAAAGCAGTGGAGATAAAACTTTAAACTGTTATATAATATAAATATAAGAATTTATAAAAAGTAATAATTCAAACTGCAAAGCTTGCCAAGTTTTTTTTCCTGACAGAGTAAAAAATATAACGCCCAGACAGAATTTAAAGTAAGAAAAAGCTTTATTTTAATATAGCTGACTAGCGATGTATGAATTGGATGTGCTAACATGCGATGTTAGTATTAATATAGTATGACGTCCAGTCCTGTACTATAAGCATTTTTCTAATTCAGTACAAAATACCCCGCCTCACGCTGTGATGTCATTCGACGCCGGTGCCAGTTTTTATGCCAGTGGAAAACCAACACCTTGAAGTACCGTACTTTCTGGCAACTAATCTTAGAAATAGTTGTGCGATACCAAATCTTACCTTTATCAAAGAAAAATAATTTTATTTGACAAGAACACAAGTTAACCAGCAACCACAGCTTAAAAAGCAAGCAAAGACAATTGGATACAATAAGTGTATTAAACACCAAACATTCCAAAAACAAATGCATTATTGGGGGAGGTGGGGGGCGGTAGATAATGAATATTACAAAGTCCACAACTCTTGAGGGCGCAGAATATTTTTGATGCAGCAGACACGTATGATGCGGGTAAAAAAAAAAAAAAAAAAAAAAAACCTATTGCGGAGAAAGGTTGAGCCATATTAATAAATATGACAGCTCTTTTAACCTTAGTTAAAAGTTTAAAACTAAACCTTTTAAGTGCATTTATGTACATATTTGTTTTTTCTTTAAAACAAACACTTTCTTCAATGCAAAAATAAATGTTAAATAAAATTACTGAAAAAAGGTATACATATATCTCAAACTAAGGCATAAATTAAAATGGCCTTTACTCTCCATTCTTGTACATTTATAAGAGGCATAAAAAAAAAGTTCTGACAGGATTGTATCTCCTGGAAGAGGTAGGAATGGTGTGTGCATGTTCATGTGTGTGTAAGTGAAGTGAGTGAGTGTGTGTGTTTTACTGTTTTAGAGAATGAGTGAGTGTGTGTGTGTGTGTGTGTGTGTGTGTGTGTGTGTGTAAGCCTTTAAAGGAGCATGTGGAGGTTGGATAATTCAGTGTCTCAGAGTTTCACTGGCCCAAGGCTGTTGGGGGAGGGGTTTGGTATAATTATAATAATATAATATAAAAATTATGTAATATTATCCATATTAATCTAAATCTGCAAAATAATATTACTAAAGCCTTGAAATAGATGTAGTTGCATGAGTACACCCCATACTCCCCTTTAGACTCACCCCCGCGTGCTGCAAATATCACTGCGACAAAGTGTGACCCCTGCAGTAAGCCTGCTGCAAGTTGCCAAATTTAAACATTGTGTCAAACTAAGCTAACAGTTTATCTGCATACAAACAGCTTCTGTTTTAACTTGTATAGCTTTACTGTAGCCTTGCTGCTGTGGAAGACAAACGGCGGTGGATGGGAACAGCTGAAAACATGGCTTTTCTTCACCTTTCAGCTTGTTGAACAGCTGGTTTGTTTAAGGACTCTCGCCAGCTCTTTACCAGTAAAGGTTTAGTAGCGATTAGAAGCACTGCTGTTGTTTTTCTTCACTCCACCTGAGTTCACCATCTCTGTCACAGAACAGTCTCTTTGCTGTTAATGTATACACCGGCTCCAGCTTCATGTTCGACAGCATCATTTTCATTGCTGTTGTGTTATCAGTGTTTTTGTGGATGAAAAATAGGGGCTGCTTGGGCTGAATCTTGTTCTACTTTTTTTTATTTACACATATGCCCATAAATACGTTTCTATCGCAGGTCTATGTTAAGCCGCAAATGTGAGTGAAACAATAGCGCATACCTTGTATTGGTTCCACTCTGTGTACTGGATACATAGACTGGGTGCTTTCTGTTGAGATGTTGAATCATTGACGTTGTGCTATTGTGGTAAGCTAATTCGGTTTTACAATGGACACCCTGTACAGTATTTTCACTTTTCTTTTGTTTGAAATGGTCCCAAACTTTAGACATTTTTAGTCTTTTTCTCTGATTTTCCTCGCTATTTTCCCAGTCTTCCTCCATTGCGCCATCAAATCAAACCTGCTACACGTAATGTAGCGTAAGCACACTGTGCGACAGTAATAATCCTCCGAGTGAAACACTGTGATCACTAAGCAGTACATAGTCGTGCGGATTACATAAAGCATCAAAGCAAAGAATTTGCATTGAGGACTTTTTGTAATCAAGTTACTCAATGAATCGTTGCAGCCCTACTTGATTTATCTCATTTTCTGGAAAGCATTTTGCATGACCTGTGTGTATGAAAATGTGTTATACAAATAAATTTGACTTGACCTGATAGAGGTAGAGAAGCTCACCTGTACCGTCTTCAGCTGCTGGGCCTGCAGGGTGGACTGCTGGGAAGGAGCCAGCAGCTGGCTGGTCGTGCTGACTGCCTGGACCCCCATCACAGGCTTCAGGTCGGCACGGCCGCCAATGGTCACTACCTTGAACTGCTGCAGCGGCGCCTTGGCATCAGCAGTGCCCTGCGCAGAAGTGGCCTTGGCCCCTGTGTGGGACAGTGTCAGCATGATGGGCTGCCCCCCCTTGGGTAGGGTGGTGACGACCAGCTTCTGTCCCTCCTGCTTGGGCGCCTGCGCAGGAGACCTGGCGTCGGCGGACACCTTGTTCAGAATTATCTGATGGTTGGCAGGGATGGCGAAAGGTGTGCTGAGTTTCTGTAGCCCGCTGCTAGCCCCAGGGCTGCCAGACTTGCCAGCAGAGGGTGTGGCAGGCCTGTGCACTGCCGCACCGGAGGAAGTCAGCAGAAGCTGGGTCCCAGTGCTGATGCTGCCCAGGGTGGAGTCCGTAGTCGTGGACGTGGTCAGGGCCTGCGTCCTCTGTGTCGGCATGGCAACCACATTCAGGGCCACCATCTCCGGGAGCTCTGTCTCCATGGGCGCCGGCGCCTCCGCCTGGCTGGGCAGCACAGTGCTCTCAGCCGGGAGCTCATCCATCACAATGGCCTCCGTGTCCATGATCTCATCGGGAAGGAGGCTGTTCAGCTCCGGTGACACCACGTTCATCTTCGGAAGCCTTTGGCTTAGCCACTGCAGAGACAGCAGGAAGGAGTCATTCAGTCCCAGAGGTAACTACACTTGTGCTCAATCCCATTTAGTTTAGTTGTCATGACAACAAAAGAGGTTATTTAAGAAATTTATCTACAAACGACACTACTCCCAGAATTATTCCTACAATGTTAGCATCTTTTCAACAAAACAATCTAAGGGCACTTTTCCACTACACTAGGCACCGAACTTTTGGTACTTCAAAACAGTACCAAATTGAATGGTACATCTTGTGTTCATTATACAAAACTGGCACCAACAGAGAATGACATCAGTACAACATAAGACAGGGTGTTTTGTGCCCAATACATAAATGACTATAGTATATTATAACAGTAGAGGACTTGGGTCTCTTCATTTCTCTACACATCCATTGCTACAATTTATTTATTTTGTTTTACTTTGTTTAAAGTTGTTTTCTGAGTTTGTAACTATGCTCCCCCCCCCAGATGGCTGAATTTTTGGTCTCAGAGGCAGGTTATTCGCATAACCAATCAACAAATTAACATGTCTATAAACCCCACGCCACAGAACCAAAGTACCACAGGAGTACCCCAACTGGTTTAGTATTGGACCAGAAATCAATTGGAAAAAGAGACTTACTCATTTTGTAGTACCCAAAGTTCAGTACCTAATGCAGTAGAAAAGCACCCTAAAGTTCAAGCCTTGTGAATTTTCAAAACTAAGATCCAGTTTTGTAATACATGTTATGGATAACAAACACTCACAGAAATAAGTCAATGGGTCTAAGTTAAATGAAAGCGATCAGATAAGACACAGGATTCTCAACCTGCAAAATAAGAGGACTGTTGCTACAAAATTTACAGATAGAACTATTGTTCTCAAGCAGACACATGACTGAAATGGATGAAAAGCCTAATGGTCAGACAGCTACATGATGACCAGCCTGTGGTCTGGATTCTAATGCCTGCAGTCAGTAGGGACCCATAAGTGTGGCCTCATTGGCAGTAAGATGGCTTGGGAGTCCTTAAAATACAGCCACAGGAAAGCCCCAAGAAGAGCCAGGTGCTTCAATCAGCTGAGAGGGGCAGTAGGGCTTTAGCTAGCAGCTATACAGCTCACTGCAACCCCAAATAAGCCATTAATATAGCGTCATGTTTCTCATCAGTATACCACTGCACAACTTAAAGGATGAACACAGCAACATTTTTAAAAGGTTAGCCTGCTACAAGGGCAGGTTTGTTCAGGTGTACCAAGTTTAAGTTAATTTACCAAGAATCCCATGTCAAAATCCATAAAATATAGGGTGCATGCGGCAGATGCTTAGTGAAGAAATAAAAATGTCATAAATACTGTCTTATTAGAGATTATCCAGCACAGTGTAATAAGATATGTTTGCAGGTCACCTGTCAATAGGTACTGTTGAAACGGTTTTGGTGAAGTTAAGTCGTTTGCAGCAAAGTGTACACGTCTTAAAAAAGATGATAGTCTACTTAACACGATGACATTTTCTGACACAACATAACAGATTATCAAATAGAAACCCGGTGTTTCATCAGAGAGGCAAGTCAACAAACCGGGTAACACGGAAGTCCAGAGCATCCCCAATCTGTGTGGGTTAAAGACGGCTCCGTCTTCGGCTTTAAATTAACCAGCTGCGTACCTCGGTCTCCCAGCCCGGCGTCGGGGCGGCAATGAAACAACGGCCGCCGACAGAGAGCTGGCAAAGGGGAGCCGAGCTGCGCGGAGAGGCGCTCGGCGAGGGCGATTCCGCGGGACGTTGGCACACATATGACGGGCGGCCGATGCAAAGGACGCCGCCACAGCACTTAAGCTAGTTCGTTTAAATAAAAACTCCAGACATTGGCACCGCCTGGCCAAGTGTCTCAGGCCTCCGAATTCTAGAAATGATATCTGTCCTGTCTTAACGCCAAAAATAAGAGCAGGAGGTGCCGCTAGCTAGCCGGCTAGCGCGCCTTTCATCTTCCCGCTGCCTGCGGCGGAGCGACTCGCATCTCCCCGGTCGCGGGCTTTCGGCTCCGCGCGCCCGGCGTGAAACCAACGAAGTGGGTTGGTGGGTGGTTGGGAGAGGACAAAAAGACCTAGGCATCGGTTCGGAGCGTCGCGGGGGAGGGGGGAAAGAGAGCCCCGCTGAGCCGCGGTTCTATTTCGGGCTGGGATAGGATTTCGAAAGATCCGCCATTTTCACCCCGTCATCAGCTCGACCCGGAGAGCGGGAGGTGGGAGGCCGCGAACGCCCTTTGCGGAGTCGGCGGCGCGGCGGGGCGGGGCGGCTCGGACGGCGAAAACAAGCTGTCAGTCCGATTAAATGCTTAACAAACAACTTTCCCGTAGTTAAGGGGTAAAACACGGCGAAAAGTTAGTCTATCTACAATCATGACGGCAAAATCATAGAAGCGAAAAAACATAGAGTTATTCCCCTTCTAAATGCACAGGAAAAAGGAAAGTTTTATTATTAAAAACACGTTAGCGAAGCGTTGTACTTTTGGATACTCTATATTTAAGTATAACATGCGTGCTGCTGAAATGAGAAATTAACGTTACACTTCCGAGGTAGATACAAAAGGATCAAATAAAATATGATATTAACGTGGAAAAAACAAAACGCTTGGTCAATAGCTACGTCATCAGAAGTGCCATTTTCAGCCAAAAGACAAACACTAAAAGGCATCATAGGTTTAACAGTATGTAAAAATTGTTTATGAACTACAGTTTACTATAGACACATTTCTAGCGAAGTCAACGGTGTCCAATTTTGGGGAAATACTTTTAAGAATATGCATAACTGAAGTACAACTTTCACTGTTAAAAAGCGTAAACGTTTCAAGTTACAAAATTGTTGTCAATCCCGGATTAGCCGATTTTTAAATAAATTCTACACGACGCATGTATATGACATGTCAAAGAAAATAAATATTAAAAAAGGAAAACGGAACAACCTAGATGGCCCAATTACCATAGCCGTTTCTAGATTACAGTGAAAAAGAGTGTCAAGGAAGCGTAATGGAAAATTACTGTGAATGAGGTTTGGGTCAACTAATCTGTTCTACATTGCTTTATAGTGCATCTTGCAGTAGCTTCTACTGCTAACCCAAGACAAAGGTCAAATGGTGAGTAACGTAGACAGCTTCAGCTGTTCAAAACCCATGTGAAACCAGCCATGAATTGTGCTGGAATTGTCACCAGATACATAGCCATATCACTAGATAAAGTAAGGATCTTGGCATGAATCGGTCAACGTAAAATGCAGTCATACTGAGGGCTCCATGTCAAACACACCAATCGTACTCGCTGTAACGGTATATTAAATTAGAAAACATATTTCACTGAGCTGGCCAGGCACATAAGGCACCGCCTCAATGCCAAGATTGCACAAGCTAGCTTGCTGAATTGCCCATCAACTTTAAAGGCCCCCGTTTTTATATCTCCGCTCCGTGCGCCGAATAAGGTTACCCAAGTGAGTATATTCCTCCATCTCTGGTAACTGCCCCACTATAACCAGACAGGCTGGGCAGCTGCGATTATTTTTATCTGTTTTTAGCTAGCAGCTAGTGCCCAGTAGTTCATCTCTCGTTGGACTGATAGGCGGCGGAACTCTGGACTTCTTACATGGATCACCGGTGAATGTGTCTTTTACAATCGATGTTTGCGACCTCAGCCTTCTTTTTGCATCCTCCTCGGCTCAACCCAGCTGTCTGCTACTACATCCCGATCACTCGCAAAAGCAGGGATTTGTTCAAAATCACGCGCCGAGCGCCATTTCACCTCTGCAATCCCATAATAATGCCATGTCCTCCTTGGAAACGACGTACCGCGTCATTCGGCCCATGCGTGACTGCGTGCATACGTCTGCTGCTCGACCCCACCCCCTTCCTTAGTACCGTTACGGTGTCAGTTGAAATGAAGTTTACGCTGTTTTTAATTCAAGTTAACTATATTAATTCGAAGTCCAGTTTTGCTCTAGGAAGTTACATTTCTTCACATTTGTTGTGCTATATTAAAATAGAAACGGCTATATTAGGAATTGTATTGTTTAGCTAACGGTTGCGGGTATCACCTGGGCTATATGACCTTTAGTACAAGATGCTTAGATCGCAGTATCTTAGTATTCCTTGAGTGTTTTGGACGGCGATATAAGTACATGCAAAAGCTTCAAAGTTGTATGAAGTAGGAATCTTAAATTAGTGTACTGTTGCACTTTCAATCGCGCACGCATAGAGTTAAAATGTGACATGCAACTGCGTTCGAAGATTGAAATATAACTGCTGATACAATTCACAAACAACATTTAAAAAGACGGCAAATTTATTAGGAGAGTATATGTCAATGAACCACAGAAGCTCTTTAATAGCCCAATGACTCCGTCCAGGGGTAACCTATAATATGACTAATTATATTATAGTTAAACCTCAGAATACATCAAAACTATAATGCCTTCTTGCTGTCTACTGTGATGGAGAATTAATACATGTTAAGTAAACGATAGTCTTGATTTTCTAGATATTTTACATGCGAAAATGACAAATTACCTGAATAATAATCATATCGTCGCTGATTTAATGTTCAATTATTTCAGTGGACATTAAAACAACAACGCAGGTAAAGCAAACGGTTATATTTCTTCAAATGGTTATTACAGGTTATATTGGCGTTACTGGCGTTTGCCTCACGCATAATCAAGTTTCCAGCTGCAATACCAGAAAAAGCCGGAGAAATAATAGGACTTAATAGAATTAGCCGGTACGAAACATCCACCCGTAACTGCACGGGCTACGCAGGTGCGGGATGGTGCAGCGCCCTATGTGATGGATCGCTCGATCGCTGGCTGGCTGGCTGGTTGCCTCTTTACAGCGCGTGGCCCCTCTCTGACGGATGGATGGTTCCCTCCCTCGCGAGCGCTGTTGATGCTTCACTGGAGAAAATGGCGGCTGCAGTCAGGCAGGAGCTAGCCCAGCTCATGAATTCAAGCGGGTCTCACAAAGACCTCGCTGGAAAGTAAGTGGTCCGTTACTCCGCGGAAGTCCCGGGGAATGTGTATGTTAAATGCTTAAAACACGACTGAGAAAATTATTTGTGATTTACCAAAAGCTCCGTGCTGGTAGGAGCCACCGTGAGCCGGCCACAGACTCAAGTCAGTGAGGCAGCTAGTGAGCTAGCTAGATAGCCGAGTAATTGCATTTCCAGTTGGCACAAGATTGTTACCTATTAATCTCTTAACAGGTAAACTTTGTAAATCAGACATAGGAGGGATCATGTATTGACATTAATTAAGCGTAATGAAATTTGAATGAACTTTGAGGTGAATGTAGCGTACAGTTAGCCTAGCTGTATGCTATGTCATCATGCTATTTACTCTGCCGAAGCTACTTGGTAGTTAGCTAGCTACTTATCTAGCTTGGTACTAGCCAAGCGGATGTGAATTATTGCAAGCGTGGGTTTTGTCGATTAAAACGTACAATTAAAGTGAAGATTGGTGCTAATTTTCCCTGGCCGGTCAGCTAACATCTGACGACCACAGTCGGGCATCTGTAGCTGTTGCAGATAGGTGGACTTCACACTGTCCAATTCAGTCGTATTTGTCGACAAACAACATCATTGAGTGATTAAGTTGTATTTACATTTTACATTCAGTTTTTATCTATAATCATTAATGTCATATTTCGTGTTGAATTGGTATTGTTATTATGGTAGTCAGGTCATGTTTGTAATTACTTTCATAACGTGAACTGAAATTGATGTTTTGCGTTAGTGTGACCATGGCAGACATCCTTCTCGGTATATTTAAGTGGTAAATATCACGGTTTTATAGGCTGTATCATTTACTTCAGCCAGATCCTTTACAATCTTGCTAATTTAAAAAGAAAAAATATTTAAATGACAGTTTAAGGTCACTGGATTTTCGTGGTTTCCCTATGCAGAATCTGGAATTATCTAAAAGTAGTGACATTTGTCATGTTTTTTCTGGTGTTTAAGTATTCTATTGAGAAAAATACAGAAATGCATAAAAGCTAAATGCAATATAAGGAGATATTGCTGTTGGTACTCTGGATGGATTTAAATGGCAGTTAATGGCAGCTTCTAGAATTAAACACTGCAGACATTTTGTTTCCCTGCAGATACCGACAGATTCTCGAAAAGGCTATTCAGTTTACCGACGGGGAACAGCTGGAGGCATTAAAAGCATTCGTTGAAGCCAGTAAGTAGCCTTCTGCTCTTAAATGGGTGTACAAAACATCCAGATGATTCTGTAACCTACTGACTTGAGCACTTGTTGAGGATACTGAATGTTTTTTTACTTGTATGCATTTCTCTTATTGCCATATAGGGTTTACTCATCAGCAGTGTTCTCCTCCCCCCCCCCCGCCTTTCTTTTAGTGGTCAATGAGAATGTCAGCTTAGTGATTTCCAGA
The DNA here is from genome assembly GCA_026776725.1 of Gnathonemus echidnorhynchus. NCBI lineage: Eukaryota > Metazoa > Chordata > Actinopteri > Osteoglossiformes > Mormyridae > Gnathonemus > Gnathonemus echidnorhynchus. The sequence continues at coordinate 1,752,918 of JAODJU010000119.1, forward strand.
CAGCTGCTGACGGATTTCTGCACTCATCTCCCTAATCTCCCTGACAGTACGGCCAAGGCGGTCTATCACTTCACCCTGGAGAAGATTCAGCCCAGGGTCATTTCTTTTGAAGAGCAGGTGAGGGGGCTCATTTGGATGGGTGTCGGGCAGAGGGTCACAATCGCTGTCGTCCAGCTCTCTGTTTATGGCCCAGTTCAGTTCCACAGCTATTGCACACTTATTATTAAATGCGTATATACCTATGCACCTGTATTTTTGATGATAGTCACTGATTTCTTTGTATCAAAAGGATCTTTTAATTTCATCCATTCTTATTGTATCATTTTTGCACATTTAAGAAGTGCCAAAAGGGTATCCCACTATCAGATCAAATCAGATTCAACTTTGTCATCATTCATAGTACAAATACAATGCCAATGAAATGCAGTTAGCATCTGACCAGAAGTGCAGTAATAGCATTATTTATATAAAGTACTGTAATAATTTACTGTAAAGTGCTGAAGTATAGAGCATATACAGAAACCAGAAGGGTATATAGTGTTTGCCATATATGGAAATGTATGGTCATGTACAGATATATACAAAACTAAAAGGAGTCCTATATAAGATGTATGAAATGTTATTTGTCATGAACAGAAAACAACAGTAAGTAAATGGATGAGATTTATGAGGTTATGCCTGAAAATTGGCACGACATGGTTCTTCACAGGTGGCTTCTATCAGACAGCATTTAGCAACCATCTATGAGAAGGAAGAAGACTGGAGGAATGCCGCTCAGGTTCTGGTGGGCATTCCGCTGGAAACGGGACAAAAGTAAGTTTATGGACTATGGTTAGGTAGACATTGCACTGGGGACACCTAAACTCACCCTCAGATTTGTGTGCTGTGCTAGGAATTTGGGGAGGTGTTTGAACTCACATCATTCAAAGTACCTAAGAGCGATTTCAATCTTGCGTGCAAGTCCAGTATATATAAAATACTAGCAGATCTTAATCCTAGATTGTCATATACCACCTGCTTATTTAAAGAAGAACCAGCACTACTACTTATAAAGGTGTTCAACAGATCTTAATTTACATTTGACATTTACCATCTGGTTATTGAAACAAAAAACCTAAATGCCAGTCTTATGAGCTAAAATTGAGGCAATGGTAAGTTTAATTGTACATACATTAATTGATCGGGATATGCTAATGCATAGCAAACCCAAAATTTCTTTCATTATAAACGTATGGATGGTACAAATGTACTGTTTCCCCTTTCCCAGGCAGTATAATGTAGACTACAAGCTCGACACGTACCTGAAGATCGCTCGTCTATACCTGGAAGATGATGACCCTGTACAGGCGGAGGCGTACATCAACCGAGCCTCTCTCCTGCAGAATGAATCTACCAATGAGCAACTTCAGATTCACTATAAGGTGCCTGATGTGGCTTTGTCTCCATGTTGATTTGCATGCGATGCGACTGATTTGCTTTTTTTTGTTTCAGCAAAACATTGCCTGAACTTCTAGTTTGAGAAAGGAAGTTACAGTCCATAACCCCTATTTTGATGGATATCTGTATAAAATGATTGACTGAGAATGTTGAGTGTGACACGCCTTACCATGTCAGTCCCAGAAAGTGCCTGCAGTTAGTAACCATGGGGAATTCACATCATGCACTGCAGAGTGTAAGCTAAACTCACGGGGTTTCCTCTCCCTAGGTGTGCTACGCCAGAGTCCTGGATTACAGGAGGAAGTTCATTGAGGCGGCACAGAGATACAACGAGCTCTCCTACAAGTCCATCGTGCACGAGAGCGAGCGCCTGGAGGCCCTGAAGCATGCCCTACACTGCACCATTCTGGCCTCTGCAGGTACGGTGGGCGCTCACTACACGTCAGCCAATGGTTTTACCAGCAGACGCAGGCGCCATGGCGATATGGCCACGTGTAGCCAGTGATCGTGAGCAAAAGCGCATTTGGTTCAAGTGATATGTCGGCTCTAAAGACAGCTCAGAAGGCGTCTCCTGAAGGCATTCAGGGGCTCTGCCACTAAGCGCAGGTTGACACACTGACCATCAGGGTGCGTCCTTTCCCCGTGCACAGGCCAGCAGCGCTCCCGCATGCTCGCCACCCTCTTCAAGGACGAGCGCTGCCAGCAGCTTGCCGCGTACGGCATCCTGGAGAAGATGTACCTGGATCGCATCATCCGGGGGAACCAGCTGCAGGAGTTTGCGGCCATGCTGATGCCGCACCAGAAGGCCACTACGGCGGATGGTCAGTCTCCAGGCACCACATGCCCCCCAGCCACAGAATAATAATAATAATAATATTCAGCACAGCAGTCCCCTCATATCTGTGGGGATATGTCACGCGAATGCCTGAAGCTGCGGATAGTACCAAACTATATATATATATATATATATTACATACATATCATTTTTCCTATACAGACATACCTATAGTAAAGTAATTTTTTTTATTAGTTAAAAAAAGTTTAGGTCTTTTACATTAGGCACAGTGAGAGATTAACAATAATTAATACAGTATTGATTTTTAAAATAAAGTTTACTTGAACACAGTCACATCAGGATGATGCTAGATTTCATCACACTACTCACTACTGCAATTTAAAACGTGAATTATTTCTGGAATTTTCCATGTAATATTGTTGGAATGCAGTTGACTGCGGGTAACAAACTGCGGATTGTGGGGGACCACTGTACATCTTATACTTCATGAAGTCAAAACTGCTCTGCATTGCTTCTTTTACAGTAGAATTAATTGACTGAAAGGAAATATTTAACAAGTTAAGTCACTTTATTGTCATTTCACACATATGAAATGAAGATGCCTTTCTATGGAGCAGCATACATCCAGAATAAGGATCAGTTGTGAGCACTAAACAGTAAATAGTGGGGCAAGGATAAAGAATAAAATAAAGCAAAAGAAGGAAAAAAGTACACAATAATACATAACAATGACTGCAAATAACAGAAACAGTGTAGTGCAAATATATTTAATGGGGTAAATCTTGTAACGGCTATTTCCCCCCTGCAGGCTCCAGCATATTAGACAGGGCCGTCATTGAGCACAACCTGCTGTCTGCCAGCAAGCTCTACAATAACATCACCTTTGAAGAGCTAGGCGCCCTGCTGGAGATCCCTCCCGCCAAGGTAAGGGCTTGCAGTTCAAACGGAGCCTCCTCTGTGCACAGCAAAATGGCCCCTGCACTCCTGCTGTCACGGGAAAGCTGTCTGCACCTTGGCCCCGTTTCCAAATGGCCCGTTCCAATTTCGGCCCTAGAAATGGCAGGTTCTGTCTTTTAACTGAAGAAGACTGAGAAATTGGTCACTATTGTGTTGAAGAGTGGTTTGATGCATTCATTGCATATTTTTTTTGCATGTTTGTATGGTGTGGCAAGTTGTTTGTTATTCCATAGCATATAGTTGTTGGAGTGACAAGGTGAATTTTTTTCCTTCAGTCTGGGGAAAATTAACCCTTTGGTCCATTTTCCCACCCTTCTGTTTATTTTGGAATTTCAAATTACGGAACGCATGTTGGTTATTTTAAAATATGAGTCGTTTCAAGTGGAAATTTTAACGTATCTCTGACCTTTTGTCAGACACCCCTGTTTGAGAATTTAAAAGAAAAAAAATGTCCACGTTTTTGTGTTTTTTAATGCCTGCTTTGTAGCAGCGCTGTGCCCGTCTCCGGGTGGCTTGTATTTTGAATATATGTGTGTCGTTGTGCAGGGCGATTGTTCCAATGAGGATGCCCCTGGTTACAGAGCCAACTTGGTAGGGAACAAATACACTACTTTACTAATAAATCAAGTGTGACCCAAAATGCAAACTAAAAACCGGAACCGGAACGTGGTTGTCAGTGCTTCCATCGAAGACAAGTGTGTAATATGTGGAGTGCACTCCCCTTATAATAGCCTTGCTGCTGAAATATGGAATTTTATGGATCTGTTAGATTTTACATACAATGGAAAGGGACCATTGGCTCCAAGCGTAGTTTTAGCATTTTGATTTGTTCGTTCTTAAATTAGAGGAATTGAGTATAAATATCCGATATTGATGGGATATTTAGCCTGTATCCAGCAGAAGTTTTTTAATGTGGTATTCAGGGCTGTTTGGCCTAAAGCAGGCTTTTATTGGTGTGTACATGTTCTCTCTTAGTGAGGTTAATGACACGAACAGCTGATAAACAGCTTGGCAGTTATTTTGGTTGTGTAGGGAAAAAGGTGACTTTTTTTCTAGGTAAGTAAACTCAAGAGCTACATAAAACTTGAATCTGCCTCTACTGGCTCCTGGCAAGAGAAGAGATGAGGCTGAGGCTTTTCGGGGCTGAGTATCCTGAAATGAACCACACTACTAGTTCTGCAGAAGAGCACGAATTTATAATTCTAGATATTTATTTATATTTGAGACGCTAGTTTGCTGTAACAGCAGAGATTGACGTTCCACCTAAAATCTGTCTGGTTTCAATAGCCCAAATGGTTTTACCCCGTCTCATATAAATTTGTTTTGCTGCTGAATATATATAATGTTTATTTTCATTATTCCCTTCAGTTTTGTAGTCCTGCAAAATAGCTTAGACAGTTACAAATTTTTCTGTTAATGTAAGTTACTGTTTAGCGATCATTTCACCACCTTTTTGTTGATGAAATACATTGAGTCAAATTAATACTTTAATATGTGTAAGAATCTGTCGGTGGGCCATTATGACCCTCATTATAATGGGAGTGAGCTTTTTTTGTTTTGTAATAGTCTGGATGCAACCAGCCAGCATTACGAGCACTCACGTGTTCTTGGTTCAAAGTGTAAAAACGTTGTGCTGTGTACTGTCGCAGGTAGACTAACCTCTAACACGTCATTCATAATTGTGACTGAGCAGAGTTTCACATGAGTGGTCTCGGCACACTAAACCTTGAAGTGAGTCTAAACACTGTTGCGTGTTGTGAGTGTGACACTTCCGGCCACGTGCCTGTTTCTGGTGGGGTGCGGCTAGATGTATGAGTGACCACCTCTGTTGTCGTCCACAGGCAGAGAAGATCGCCTCGCAGATGATCACAGAGGGGCGAATGAACGGCTTCATTGATCAGATAGACGGGATAGTCCACTTTGAGAGTGAGTATGTTTCCTCTTGGGGCAGCATTGGCAATGTGATCTCTTTTGGATGCTACTTAACGTCTTCAGAAATATTGCCGGTTTCCATGGCATCTCAAGGCGAGGTTTAGCGTAACTGAATATGACTCATTAACGAAATCCAGTTTCCAGTTCACATACTGCTTAAAGTTAAGGGTATCTTTCAGGATGTATTACTGTGAGTGTTTTTTATAATCAGCAAACTCCATTAAGCTCTCTAGTAAATAAAATAACATGCTTGATGATAATTCGAATTGTTAAAAATTGATGTGCGTGTATGACGATTTAAATGAATTGCTACTTTAGGTGTACTTCATGGTACTTTACTTAACAGAAAAACTGGTGTAATATTACATTTCATTTCACGACGTCAGTTCGACGTCAGATGTCACTGCGTATTCAGTTTTTGGTTTTGACCGAATGCAAGATGGAGAGCGAATTTGAAATTAAGGACACACCCCTATTGCTTAAATCGGCGGTGTGGCAGCATTTTAGCTTTTCGGTAACCACAAACGAAAATGGCGAGAAAAGCACAGACCACAAAAACTGCATGCAAACATTGTAAAAGACTGATAACATACACAAATAGCACAACGAACATGCTTCAGCATGTCCACCGGCAGCACAGTGAGCTCAATTCACCACCGCCAGAGCGAAGATTATTAAAAGGGCAAACCACGCTAAAAAGCTGCACATACAAGCCTTAGTTTATATTTGGTAATGCTTTATATTAAGTGCACCTTCATAATGCATTCATTATGGATTTATAGAACATTCAGTGCACCTTCATAATGCATTCATAGAACATTGATAAGCAGCATGCAAGTACACTTTAACATCCTAACATCTCTTAACAGCTTTAATATACATTAATAACAAACATTACATGATTATACAATTATAATGTTTATTAATGTATATTACAGTTGTTAAGGGATGTTAGGATGTAAAGGTATACATGCATGATGTTTATGAATGATTTCTGAATACTTAATGAATACATTATGAAGGTGTACTGAATGTTTTATGAATGCAACATAAAAGCATTATGAAGGTGCAGTTAATGTAAAGCGTAACTGTTTGAGTTGCACTGTTAAGAAAAGGACACATTTTGCACAGTTTAGAAAGATAAGGGAATATTTTTGAATAAATTTGTGTGCAGCTCATTCTGTTAAACTGTGAGAAAATCGTACCGTGAACTCAGAATCGTGAATCGTATTGAATCGTGAGTTGAGTGTATCGTTACATCCCTATTCCCCACACTGCTGGGTTATGGTGTCCCGTGACTTTGCCGTCTGGTGCAACTGTTAAATGTAACAAAGTGTTTCCGCTGTTTCCCCGTTAGCACGCGAGCCACTGCCCACCTGGGACAAGCAAATCCAGTCGCTGTGCTTCCAGGTGAACAACCTTCTGGAGAAGATAAGCCAAGCAGCCCCTGAGTGGACGGCCCAGGCCATGGAGGCCCAAATGAGCCAGTAGTCACCCTGGCCGGCTCCCTTTATCGGACAATGCTCTGACCCAGATCGCCTGCTCTGCTCCACAAGTAGGACAAAGGTTACAGAAGCACTGTTGAGTATCAACCAAAAAGAAAATCAGTCTTTTGACAAAGTACTCAAGTTAGATCAAAGGAGTTCATGGTTTTTTTTTTTTTGGTTTTTTTTTTTCCCCCCCCTTCTTCGAAAGAAGAATACATTGTTAGACAGCTTCAGTCTCTGGATGTGGAATGTGAAAATCTAATAGCCTCTGTGTGTGCTTTGTGGCCTTAGCCCTGTCAGTAAATGCCACACTGTTTTGCTGGTCAGGTGTGATCAGTTATTCTGCTGGAATGGTATGTGGATCTGCTGGCCTCCGACCCTGAGATGTATCTCGCGGCTGGGCTTCTGACCTCCCCTCAAGCGTGAAATCGGAGGTGTGCAGTCCTGCTCCAGATTGGCCCACATGGCTTGTGTCTTTTTTTGATTTCATTAAAGAACTGGATCGAGAGTCACCTTGTATGGTGTTTCAGACATCACTCACACACTAATAGAATCATAATTATTAAGCTTGGGCTCTATCCATCAAGGACCAGGGCTGGGCACACCTACTCCAAGCCAGGCTGCGTATGAGAATGTCGTCATCAAGGCTTACTGCATGAAGATATGAATCAAATGACCAAATTTGCACCGAAGACAGATTACATATGGTAATTAAGCTTTGGACCGAAGGAAAAAAATTGAGTTATGAATGGCTCATGTTTAATCCTTTATACATAAAAAGAATGGGATGTTGGTTTCAAATGGACAATAGACTCGTTTGTTCATATCTGGTGTTTACCTACATGCTTATTTTTCTGTCATACTAAGTGATTAATTTCCAACATTTTCATCGTAATGTGTTAAGATGTAAATCCTGGGCCTAATATCTGCCTAGCTTGTTTCACTGAATAAATTGTAAGTTGAAAGTGTGTGTCCAGATATTGCATAATGGCAGGATATGAGTGTGTGTGGCCTCTGGATCTGTAGGTGTGAAGGTCATCTTCCTATTGGGCATGGATCGATATGTGGCCTATCAGGTTAGGGTCCCAGGTTAAAGAGAAGCATAGCCTTAGGTTTGTTCATATATAACAAATGTTAGACAATAGACATGCATTATCTTAATAGTATAGCAGATGCGATACATGAGACTGACTTATTCCAGCGTCAGATGTATCGTTAACCACTGTTGGCAGCAGTGTCGAGAGGATGATGGCAGAGATTAATTGCTAATTTTATGTGCATTATATTAATTTTTACCATCAGATAGAACTTTAGGTAGGTTTTTTAAATTCTGTTTGCCTGTAGCAGACGCCGCCCTGTGTGTGTGTGTGTGTGTGTGTGTGTGTGTGTTAATGCTGATTAACACTTTCATTTACATTGCAGCTCATTTGGTATGCTTTTTCCCCACTCATGGGAGTAAATTTGTGAGAACCCAGTAAGACATCTGAAAACCCCTCCGAGGCTGCTGTGTGTCACGCTGACGCTTGTGCGAGTTGTGGCACTGAGCGTGTTCAGACATGGTTAGCAGAGGCCCCTCGCTCTCTCTCACGTTCTTTTAAAGGATTTTTATGCTGCTCTTCATAAATGCCAATCTGCATTGGTCAGTATGAAATCCTCTCCTCCCCACAGAGTTTGATCATTGGCCTATGGACATCTTCGCACCCAGTGTGTTCTTGATGGACCCTGCTTATTAAGGAGCTATCTGTGTACCGTTTGAATAAATGTATGTGAAGTCTTTAAACAGAACTGCTGTACGATCTCTTCCATTGGGATTCTCCACCCTTGAAAAGGTGTTAAAGGAATGACCATGAACTATTAGCATTAGCTTTCCAAAACAAATCAGTTAGGAGATCAAAACATATATTTTCATTCTGCATTGCCTTTACTATGCAACAAATGTTTTATTCATGAAAAATTCAAGTTTGTGGTATTTATATGTCGTTTAGTGGGAGGTGACTTTGAGTAGGATCTGGGATGATTCAGACTGGTGTAGCTTTACTGAAGGCTGTAAACTTGTTAGTCATATGAAATACTAGACAGTATTTGGAAGTGGGGTTCCTTTTGAAAAGGAAGCAATTTCATTTATGCATTACTGGTAATTTACATTTCTGAAAGAAATTCTTGTATTTGAGTATGGGAACTGTATTGTATTAGAGCAGACTCGTTGGCACAATATTATGTCTGTCTTGCTATAGGCAGACATCATCTCTAAAGTGATTCTGGACCACCATGAAGGTCGCTGTATCAACAGATGTTGAAAATAGATGAGTATATTACATGATTTCTCAATTAAAGCATTAGTGTGGTTAGTACAGGTGGTTACCGTGTTACCACTTTAATTTAAATAGGCCAAATACAGTGGTATTTTACAGTGGAACTCAAACTTAATCTGTTCAGGACTCGGGATCGAATCCTAAAAAGTTTGAGTTCTGATCGAATTTTTCCCATAAGAAATAATGGAAAACCAATTAATTGGTTCCCGGCCCCAAAATATTACACCTAAATATGTTTTTTTTAGCATTTAAACACAAAATGAACAGGATAAAACAAGAAGAGCATATACTGTATTGAACAGACCTAAGCACATTTATGAAAAAAGTAATTTGTAAAATAAGAAAATAAATGTATCCAAACAATGTGTCCTGCCCCGATCGTCCGCTCCTTCCGTATGCCACGCCCCCTCATTAACCTCTTGTGGAATCCCCGTGTGATCAGCTGTTTCTGGTTGTTGTCATAGTCCTCTGTATTTAGTCCGCATTTCAGTTTTTTTTTCCCTAGTCCGGTCATTGTATTGTCCGTCTGCATTTTGCCTGCCTTACCTGTAATTAAACCCCATATTCCCCGATACCCTGATGTCTGCGCCTTTGTCTCCGCTCCGTCTCTGCTCAGCACGACAACTGGTTGGTTCGACTTCTAAGAAATTCAAGTTCTAATGAGTTCGAGTACTGAGGTGCCACTGTACACTGTTATCAATATTGTGGTTTAATCTCTTAAATTTATAAAAGCATTATTTTTCTACTTTAACAAATTAGTGCTGTGAAGTTTGTAATTTATTTGTTCAGCTGGCATTTAAATTTTAACATCTTCAGCGATGGATATTATTGTCAGCCTCACTGCATGGTCAAATTGGAGTAGTGTAGAATTAATTTATTCATACTATGGGGTACTGAAAATTAAAAATAAAGCTTCTCTATATTATAGGCAGAGTAGATGAAGCATCAGAATAACTAACTAGATCTCCAGGTGTTTACAGTGTTTTTCCCAGCTGTTTGAGATTTTTCTCTTTATTGTCCTGTGGAGCTCTTTGAGGTGCTACCTCCAGGTATGTCGTCTCCATAGTTACTGAGTTACCTTGGTATTAGTGATCATCCTGGATGACTGAAAGCAATTTTCTGCGCAAGTTTTGAAGTGATGTCTCTCCAAATTTTCTGCCCTTTTCATTTCAGCCTGGGCTTCTCTCAGTGATGAATTGATTGATGGTTATCTCTAAAATACCCCTAATTCATAAAAGTAACATTGGTATGCAAACCTTTCACAAATTTTGAAAGACATTGTTTTAAAAGAAATTTTGTTTACTACGTACGATTATTTGTATTCCCCTAAAGTGGATTTCATATTGTTCTGAGACCGGTCCACTGAAGCAGACTCAATCTTAAGATGATAACTCAAAAAATATTTGGTGGATCTTTTGCAAACTTGAACTGGAATTAACCAAATTTTGTGACAAATCACCCCAAAATTTAAGCACCACCACTTAGTGGCAGCAAAGGAAAAGGTGACTGCACATTTACCATTGATCAACCCAGTAGTACTAGACGTAGGCTTGGTGTGGGAGCAGTACATGGGGGGCAGGGGGTGATGGGGCTGTCCTGGCAATACATTGTTGTTTTTTCAACAGCATCTTTTCTAGTTTTATATAATAAACATAGGGTATTCATTTTTTCAATTGAATTTTTAAACATTTAGATGGAAATGGTTAGTAATAAAAAATATATTAATGTAATAATGGACATGGATTTCTTCCTTGTAAAAACTTTATCCCAATATGTTCAACATACTCTACATCTTACACATGTAAAGCATCATGACTGAAACAGCAAATGACGTGGCAGTGCTCTTAGTAAATAGTAAATATGTAGCACAGTGGCTGACTAGTTCTGGTGCATGCACCATTTTAGCACCTGAGCTATCACTCACTGAGGTGGTATGTGTTTGTTTTGATTGTCTTGGAGGAGATCTGAACACTTTCTTTTAGAAGATGCCTTGCTCCTTTCGTTTCTCTATGTCTCTCTTCAGCTGACAGACAGAACAGATGAAACAGCAGTAGTGCACAAGGAAATCCTTGCACAGGGATCCCTGGAGACCAAAAATGGCACAAAAAGTTCTTAGTTATTTATGCTTGAAAAGTATCTGTCTTTAAAAGAGCTTTAGAACATTTGTTTATACAGTAATACAAGGCAAAACATTGCACTAATGTTTCACACCACCTGGATTGGGGATTTGAATCCTGTCCTCCACTCTGTGTATGTGGAGTTTGCATGTACTCTGGTATCATCTGACAGTTCATGCATGGATGAATGTCCGTGATGTTTTACCCAGATGATAATTGCTAATATAATAATAGTCATTGTTATTGCAAACAGTTCATTGTTGTGCTTTATAATATCCTCCTGCCCAAATTAGCACACCAGAATATGGGGCAGGGTTCCCCAATTCCGGTCCTTAAAGGCCAGAATCCAATACAGTTTGCAGATCTCCATGTTTAAACATATCTTAATCAGCTCATTACCAGTTTTAGTAGGCGTGTCTGAGTAGTGTGTCTCAAGAGCTTGACCCTTCCCAATGCTGAGCAAATGCCAACCAATCACAGAATGTTTTTGCTCATCGTGTATAGGAAAGAAAAAAAATGTTTGTTTTTTTTTCCAACAAACTTTTTGAACTTTTACAGTCAAACACACTGCCCCTGGACCCTCTAGAGAATCTGATGGCCCACTCTACATCTTACAGCTGCTGCCATTAATGTGTGCAAGGACATGCTTTGAATAGTATGCAGCAGAGGGAGGAGAGCTCACCTTGATGTTGTACTTGGTCCTATAAACACTCCGCATGGGCAAGCTGAGACCACACAGGCAGCACTCATCCATATCACTGGCAATGGAGCAGCCCATGCAGGGAAGGCACCAGAAGCCATAGCAGCCTAGGAGGGGGGAGAGAGGGTGGCGACCTAGTCAACTGCCTGATCCGAAATCAGATTCACAAGTTGAGCCGTCTAATGACAATCGGCAGTGTAGTTAGAGTGAAGGACGTGCCCATCATGAAAGCTGCACTCACATGTGCCACAATCAGAGCAGAAACCACACAGACCAGTCTGGAAGTCGGAAGGCTCGTATCTACCAGGTTGGTTGGTTACTGCCATATCGTAATCACTGGAGGAAAATTAACATTAGTATCAATAACAGAGGAGAAAACATATTGCATTGTAAGACTATCTACCGTAATCCAATTTAATGTAGCTGAAGGTCAAATAAAATAGATTATTGTCTAATTATTGTATGGTACATTGAGTGGATTTGGGGGTCATTTAAAAGGAAATCTGAAGTAAGAAGGCCATTCTTAAATTTACATTGTTAAAACCACCAAAGTTTTATTCAAGGTACTTGTGAACATTATCAGTACTCAGTGGGATTATGAAGGAATTCTATGAAATGACCTCTAAGCGAAATGTAAGTAGGCCTAAAAATCTCAAAATGCCGGGATAGCAGATGTGTGCAGGGTTGGATTGGGATTAAAAATTGGCCATCCCCTGTGGTTATTTTTGCTGACCGGGGGGGATGGGGAAGGGGGGGTAAATTTTGCCAGCCCATGTACCCATCGACCCACCGGGAAGATCCTAGTCCAGCTTTGGATGTGTGTGAAGTTGAATATCATTTAAAAGTGAACATGGTATAGAAAACTGACCAGATTTAGTAATGAGTCATAAATATTTCACGGGTCGGTACTTTGAGACCTCTTATAAGTGGTGAACAAGCCAATGAAAACCGTTATCCTCTACTACAGACAGTGGCGAATTAACAAGCTCAGGGCCCCCTAGGTTGTACTTTCCATAGGCCCCTCTTCTGCCCCCACTCCCCAAAATGATACAACAATTAACTCTAGAACTATTAAATATTAGTAACTATAATCTATAAAATCATTTCTATAGTCAAAGAGAATGTGACACTGCATGAAATGAGAGCAATCACACCAGAGGAACAACAAACCGGCAAGCTTACACTTTCACATCGGTCATGTGCAGCAACCAGAAAGAGCTCAACACAGAACTCACTGAATAAAAGCATCTCAATAGCAGTAACCTTAAAACATTACACTCTGATCCAGTGCATGTCAACTGCATCCACAATGTGTATCATGGTCAGCATAGTCCATCGATAACTTTACAGAGAAGAGCAAATTCCGAATGAATATAAAACAAGGTCTTACTATTAAAATGCTTTTCTCTGCACTTTCCTGGCATTGATCAAGGCTTGTAAAATGCATTTTACACAGGAAACAGACTACGCATATGTATACATGTACGTACATAAATACACAAGGGTGTAAAAATAGTGCCAACAAGAGATCCATTTAAGAATTGGCCTCCCCATTCAGTTTCAACCAATCATCAACTTGCAAACAAATAAACGATTAATAAAAGATCACTTTAATTTAAAAATAGTGGGATTATGGAAAATGAGACGGCTAAGGGGGCCCCCTGATCACTCTGGGCCCCCAGACCTAGGCAAGCCTGCGCATTAATCTGACCCTGAGAAAATGCAGGATGGAGTGGGTGAGGGCATATCGAAAGGTGGGCGTGTCCAAGGGTTATTTCTATTGGCTGAAAATGCTGTCAGTAAATATTATTTCAGAAAGAGACCAGTCATTCACCAGACATATAGGTCAGGCAATGATTATTAACAGGCATCTATAATTAAATGCCTGTTTCTTATTTGTTCATGTAGTGTAAGACATTTTATATGCTTGTTTATACTTACCTACTTCGAAAAAGCAAAATAAATGGACTACTTGCAGAAGACATTCCTTTGTTTTTAGTCTTGCTTGTTTGTATAAGATTGTGGTCTGAAATGCTTTATACTCGCTGCCTCCACAAGCTACTGAAGATAAACATCACTGATGTTTACTGTTTTCAAGCAGACGAGCAAAGCACCATATATACATACTTTTATTGCTACTTCTGTAATACTGCTGCAGCATTCTCCAAATTTACCCACTGTGCCACTTCATATTGCTACTTTGCTCTGCCACATATCGTGTTACTATCTCGTGTTGAATTATGTGTTAGATATATGCTTTAGATATCTCATAATAGTTAGTATTTCATGCTTAGCATTATTTGTATTGTAAAATAGCACTGTCAAATTAATTGTCTGCAAATTGTCATTGCACTTTCTACACTGAACTTTGTATATACACGATACAGAAAAAAGTATTGGGACACTTGGCCATTACACCTGCAGGGACATTTATGACATCCCATTCTAAATCCATAGGCATCAATATTGAGTGACTTTTACTCACTACGCACCTCAGTACTCAGCGACCCCGCTGTTGCTTTATGTGGTCTGTCACATCGTCAAAGAGTTTCTGTTGTTCCTTAAATGCTTCCACTTTGCAATAATACCACTTACAGTTGACTGTGGAAAATCTATCAGGGAAGAAATTTCACAAACTGATTTATTGCAAAGGTGGCATCCTATGACAGCACCACATTTGAATTCTCTGAGGTCTTCAGAATGACCGATTCTTTCACAAATGTTTGTAAACTTGACTGCATGACTCTGTGTCTGATTTTATATACCTGTGGCAATGAAACACGTGAATTTGATGATTAAGAAGAGTGTCCCAATACTATTGTCTATATTGTGTATAACAATCATTTTGCATACCCAGCATAGTCGTCAGCACCGTCTTTAGAGTTGGGCTGTGTTTGAAATGCCCATTCACTCATTATATAGTGCACAATTTAGTGAGTCGGCCATTTTGTAGTGCTCTTTGAATTCTCAACTGTAAATTTCATTCAATACAAAGTGCATTTACAACATCGGTGCGAGGCACACTGAAATGTAGGTTACAGAAGCTGTACCCTACGTCAGTCGACATCACCCAGCTGCAGCCGAGGGGATAGAGTGAGGCAACACTCTTTTCTATTGATACACCCACCATTCGACAAGCCTATAAACATTTCGACACGCCCATAAACCTTTCAATACGCCCACTACTCCAGCCTACAGAGACCTATAGAGTACTCAGAGAAAATGGCTATTCACCCATTGCAATAATCACCATTATTTCAGTAGCAGCTCTAGTCCTGCTAACATTGAATAGGCCAATTGATAAAATGTAATTATCTGATGGCAATTTCAATATGTTAACCGATATGTTGCGCATCTCTACATATTGTATGTTCCAACTTCATATCGACAGTATGTAAATCAAAATAATAATAATAATAATAATGATCATGATCATGATCGATACAATAATTGAACTTTGTGAGATATACAGTGGTACCTCAGTTCTCAACTCATTAGAACTCAAGTTTCTTAAAAGTCGAACCAACCAATAATATTGTCGTGCCGAGCGGGACCAAATGGAGACAAAGACGCCGACAGCAGGGTATCAGGGAATATGGGGTTTAATTACAGGTAAGGCAGGCAAAACGCAGACGGACAATACAATGACCGAACTGGGGAAACAAACTGAAACG
>JAODJU010000119.1:1768429-1789749 GCA_026776725.1 Gnathonemus echidnorhynchus
TTACTGTTTTGATAAATGTGCTTAGATGTGTTTAGTACAGTATATGCTCTTCTTGTTTTATCCGGTTCATTTTGTGTCTAAATGCTAAAAAAAAAAAAAATATTTAGATGTAATTTTTTTGGGGGCCGGGAACCAATTAAATGGTTTTCCATTATTTCTTATGGGGAAAATTTGATCACAACTCAAACTTTTTAGGATTTGATCCAGAGTTCTGAACGGATTAAATTCGGGTTCTGAGGTACCACTGTAGTTTGAAATATTTAATCACATTTGCATCATTTAAATTATCCTTTTAACAAAATCACGATATTACTATGAAATACAATTAAAAATATATATATAGAATATTACGCAATATAATACGTTTTACTGAATTATTTAAAAATAAAAGGACACATTACATTAATTATTGAAATATTAATTTATTAATTTATTTATATATAGATATATATTTATATAATTAATTTTGAGTATTATGGCATTCCATAACATTGGTTGCATAAAATGTATCTGAGTAAAAAGTCAATATTTGGCTCTGAAATGTAGCCAAGTTAAAGTAAAAGTTGCAATTTAAAATAGGCCTACTCAAGTGAAGTACAAACTGGGAAGAAAACTCACCTACTTAAGTACAGTAACAGTATTTGTAGCATACTTTGTTACTTTACACCTCTGAGTTACAGACACTTTACTGATAAGTAGTTTTACACAAGCTGTAAGTCTTTAACTTTGGTGCAAAAAAATATTGCTCAATTAAGTTCAACATAATAGAAGGACTGAGGTCATTTAATTGTGATTTGATCTAAAACAGCTTCAAGTTCATGTTGATTTTTGATTTAACACATTGATCTAAAACAAACTAAAACATCAAACTGTAATTATAGTAACATACTATCCAACATTAAGTAAGGTTTTAGACATTTCATCATGTTCTTGACAACATAACATCTTTACGACATGAAATTTCACATACATAATTGCAACCCCTTCAGTTCCATGCACCAATAAAAAAACTTGATCCTACCTGGAATTATGTATATTGAGTGGGTCTTACTATATGGATTAAACTTAGAAACCTACAAGTGCAGGAGTGGTTTTTATATACTTGCTGCCACTGAATCATTAACTTTTACAAGCACTCGGTGATTAGAGCATTTTTATTACATGGAAACAGACATAATGCCAGATTACACCTGGTGCAACTCCTAGATAATAATAGTAAAACTTACATCTATACGCAGTTCCTCATATTAGGTCACTTCTAATTATTGTTAGAATTAAGAGTTATATAATTTTTATTCTATATAAAGTACTTATAATTTAGTTTCGGTTAACTTTAGGTTAAATCTATATCCTGATTTATATTCTATGTGTAGTTTTCTGTATGACACATTTGTAGAAGTAAGATGCTGTTTTTCCCTTAACTATAACACAAATATTGGGAGAGCTGTCACTGTGACTTGCTGGTGAAAGTTCCGTGCTAAGAGCAGTTTCAGCACCTGTTGAAAAAGTCAGCAATTATTTACCTTTTGACTCCAACAACTGTCATAGCCCACCCTTTCTAATGAATATAATATGTGCTGTTCAGACTGTTTTCCTTGACACCTTAAATGATTTTGCCATTCCTATAGCTGAAGTACCTGAAATTCATGCACTGAATCCTTGGCCTCTTCGAAACTGTTAGCTATCTCATGCTGGGGTAAAATTTCACATGCCAAAGTAATGATTGTGAGATCTTTTTACAGCTGACACATACTGCCAGTTGACTTTTAACCTATATTAATCCCCTTTGTAACTGTGTAAGTTTACAAAAGTTAAAGTCCTTTTTCATGTGGTATTTCTGTTACATGGTCAACCTCTTTTTTTGTTTTACCTTTTTGTTAGTAATAATTTGATATATTTTATGTCAAACACATAAATTGCATCCATCCTAATGAAACTGGTGTACAGAAACAAAAGTGTATCTCAGTTTAATATCTTTTAAGATTTTGAATTGCCTATTAAAAACAACAATTTGGCCTAAAATAGAACTGATAACTTCTGTAAATCCCACAACGTCATAGCTGACTGAAATTAGTATGTCTATTTCCTGAGCAGCTGAAGCATAGCTGTTTTGTTAAGCCTCCCTGGGATTCCTGGAAAACCCCAAACGGTATCATCATCTTTGTCTCACAAATTCATCTGCTTGTTAAATTCCATTCATATTTACTCATCTATATGATGCTTTTATTGAAAGTGACTTACAGTAGAAGGAAGGGTTACAATTTATGCATGCTCCCTGGGATTTGAACCTATAACCAGTATGTTGTTAGCACAATGCTCTACTTGTTGGGCAAAATACCAAATGCAGTGCGATGGATGTTTTTGACCTTTGGCCACATACTTTGTTGAGTGGGTGGTAAAGGAGTGGCATGACGTACTTATCATGGTTTATTGCATGTGACAGCAATCCAGGTCATGATTTTGGTGCTTGACAGTAGAAAAGGCAATACATGTTTTGTTCTTAATTTTTTTTATATTGTATCTGTTTTGTTATCATTGTACATTTATTAGCCTGTGTTTTCTGAAACATTTACAGAGATCATAATACATAGTCTCGTGATCTTTTAAAAAAATCTTTATTGCTTTTACAAATAAAGTGTATGTAACACTGCTTCACAGGTGCTTGATCATTTGACCATTCTTACTTGCCTTTATCTATAAAGTATTTAAGGCCAGGATTCATAGAATTCAATTATATAAAACAGGTTGACTAAACTGAATTAAGTGTAAATGCTATTACTTGCTAATGTGTTTTTCGGTTTCTAGCATTGAGGTTACTTTATGGTGTTGCAAGTAATCGTCAAAGTAAAAAAGGAGTGGTTGAAAAAAAATGCAGCCAAAACGTTCAAATTCCAGAAAGGTGTCCTGCTGTCCTTTACGTCTGTATTGATTCAGTCCAATACCATTTATCAGGGGTCATAAAAATATAGTATAATTGGGTAACTAGGTTTGTATGAAATTGTAAACTATATGAATCAACTTGCATTCCTTCCAGGTTGTTCCCACTCCACGCAACCCTCTACTGAATAAGCAGTTGGAAGACGGACAACAGACCATTCAGTAACCCTTCAGTACAGCAGAGGTATAAATCAATTCCATGTCAAAGCCGTCATGAGTTATAAGGCTTACATTACATTACATCCTGTTGTCTGTCTTGTTGTCTATGTTCACTGTCTGCAACTTGTACTTGTACACATGACAATAAAGAATTTAATTGAATTGAATTGAATTACATTTGACTTACATTTACTCATTTGACCACAAGGTGTCGCTATGAACAAACGATCCAAAACTGACTTTTCGATGTTACATTTATCGTACATACAAAAAATTAACTTAATTTTGAAGTCGACAATCATAAATGATGTGCACATGAAATTTTGAAGGCTTAATATTGAATTCATATTAATGAGTCGAAAGTTAATTGCATAAATAGTACTTCATAATGAAACAGTCGCATCCCTACTAATGGGTGCAATATCGATTGTGAATTAATACAGTACAATAACATTTTACCTAATACTAAACTGGCGAAGGTGAAAAACTCGGTTATCACTATAATCGCGTACACTCTTCTTTTAGTACATAGCTATAGTCCTAAACAATGTAATAGTTCTGCGGTGAAGTTCATTCATCCATACTTCCATCCTCCAAGTGCTTAACAGGTACAAGGAGTTAGCTTGGAGCCTACTCCAGGATGCCCAGGGAACACGGCAGCACAACCCGAATAAGGTGATTAGTGGAGCAATGCAGTTGAATATATGTTTAACAGGCAGTTTATCGTGCGGCTGTTAAACTGCCACAGGGGGTCGCAAAGAGTATGCATAATATGTGACAGTTTATTAATGCACGAAGCAATAACTGGCATACTGTACACTGAGAAGTTTTGTACTAGTACATTAAATTAACGTTCATTAGAAATGCCTATTTTATACGTATTGTACAATTAAACATTTAATATATTGAAGCTATAAATATTTCTGACAAGATTTTTGAATAACTGTAAGGTGCATGGTGCATATCCAAATGTTTAAAATGCGACAATAAGTAAAGGAAAAGAAAATAAATGTATATTTCCTATTGCGTATTCTCATATTTTACTGCTATCGACCTATCTTGGTAACGTGTAAAGTTATTCACAGCCTATAAAATGAAAGATATCTCTGCGTTACGTGTTACATGTAATTAATTTTAATTCTGCACACTTCGTTTCTCGTATAATAACTGAAATTTTAGTTCAATTGTCAAGATATAGACTAGATATAGTCAAAATATTTACCATTGTTAGCGTTATACATATTCAATGAATGCTTATGAATATTGCCATCCAGAGGACAATGTGCATACCACGGAATGGACATTATACAAGTACAATGCATTTATCATTCATAATGAATACAATGCCAAACACACGTTACTTATTTTACAACATTTATAAAGCCCAGCTTACAAACCATGACGTAATGCTATTTTCAACATTTTAGACTCTGAAAATGTTGAAAACACACTGACCACTTCTTGTTACATGACTACCTCGACGTATTAACCAGCGGAATCAGGGTTATAATTTTACAGAGACCCTGGCAATGGTTGATCAAATGAATTAACTGCAACTCTACAACTATCGTTCCGGTGGTATACGAGACAGCACTCGGAGGAGCGTAAAGCCTCGGTTATGCCGTTGTGCACGTGGACCGTCCCCTTCGTCACCCTTCGCGCGATACTACCTCGGCGCATGCGCACAGCTCGCTCTAGGACATCTGCAATGACGTCAGCCAGCCTCCCAGCCTAATGCTGCCAACACCGAGCTGCTCGGAACTTGGCCATAGGCCGGATAGTGTAATAAAGGGAGCTACTTCAACTCAACTTTGCGTATTCCATGCACTGCTTCAATGCATTTTGGTACTGTTTTTGCAGAACATTGGTGCTTATGTGTTTCAGCAAAGCAAGCAAACAAACAAACACATAGACGGGACAATGAAATGTCTTTAAACATTGTCACAAACAAATAAATTATAGAACTTTTTTCTTTTTGGGGTAATTGAGTTGATGGAATAACATTTTCTGCTAAGTCAATTGATTCTGTGAAGCTCCTCAACTCACGTTCTTTTTTCCTTTAAAGGAGGGGAAGTACTGCAGGTTTTTTTTCGACATGAAAGTTGCAGGCAAGGTTTTAAAGCGAATGGGAAAGACGAATTGAGTGCGGAACTTCAGTGCAGACAAGTTCTATTGTCTGTATCCTCAACAGTAGGTATTGCCTCTGATAATTAAGGTAAATACTGTACCTATCTGTTCGTGCAGTCAGTGAACTAAACGATGCATTTCCCTGGGATGTCTGGAAGATGATTAAGTGTATTATATAGGTACTATAAAGGTACTTTACAGAACATCAGTAAACAAACTTGAGGCAGCACGTTATATTTGTTAGTGCAGAAATATTATCTTGATTTTGTTACATACGTTACGACCGATTTAATTATGGCGTGAGTTTTATAATTTTTGTGTATGACATCGATATATTTATATTTCTGTGGTGTTTGTAATGTTATGCATTTATGATTAAATAGCGTAAATGTGTTTTTAGAAAAAATGCGTAGACGATGGAAGAAATCGACAATGGACAACATTTATGCAAAATGCACATATATATTTTTAAATCACTGATGTACAGTTATATTTGAAATGAAAGTGAAGGCAGCTTCCCAACTTGTCCTCACCGCAACACTCGTACAGGTTCGGCGAACTCTTGTGCCCGGTTAAAATTTGGTTAAAAGTACGTGTTGCAGTTTTCGTCAGATTTAGAATACAAGTTTACGCATTGACTTTTGAAGTTTATTACGATTCCTTCCTTTGTATGGTAAAAATGCATACCTGGCACCTTAATATATGTATAACTATTTTGGGTACTTAAGGCGGGGAAATGTTATGTAAAGTTAATATTTGTTTTGGAATGATTGAGTTTTGATTTTAAAAAATCCAAGCCCCCGTTTCAATACACATCGTTTTAGCGGAGAGACGCTTGTTTTTATTTGAGCCGCCGGTGTAATGCATTCGAGCTGCTTGCCAACTGTCTGGGTCACACGCGTTTTAGCCAAATAGATTTAGCGGTGCTGTCTGGGGTTGTGCTGCTGGATGTTAACTTTACTAACCCAGACAAAAAAAGTTCAGCCCTACTACTTGAAGGATATGGATCCCATCAGCACAAGGCAGTCTGCAGAGGTGCTCCAGCAGAGATCTGATGATAGTTCTGGCTCCGTTGTCTTGCCAAGAAATTCCAAGCATGACGTTTTATGAAAAGTTCAATTAAAATGCACCAAAGTTCCTACATTTTTATTGCAAACATTGCACATCGCGGACAATCTATAGGCCGTATATAGTACAGAATTTTTTGGGGGAAGTGTATAACGGATTGCATGTTCTGGATTGTGTTCCAATATATCTGACTATTTTCATATGTATGACATCTCAGTGATTTTGTTTGTGCAAACAAGTGGTACCCAGGCATAACTCAGTTACCGATTGTCCCGATCGTATCTCATCATTGCTTGTTTAATTAGATGGCTGGCTTCAGGAGGACACGCGAATTACTGGACAACTTAAAGAGGATTTAAAAACCTTTGCTTGCGGTATGTGAAACGCATGCATTTCTTATTCGAGTTATTGGCAGACGTCCCCGTCTTGGGAGACGCTGTGGTTTGTCATGTACATTAGAAGTGTTGAGAGAAGCCCTGCAACTTTTGCAGTTTGCTGTAGTAAAACTAGACCAGGTATACTTAAATATTATACTAATATAAAAACGGTATTTGCTGTTGCGTGCAATTAAACATCGATTGAAATACTGTTATAATGGTCATATTAAATGGGCATTAGATTGCTCTTCCATGGTGGACACATGATCAATGGTAATGATAAAATCAGAGTAATTAATATTAGATAGCCAATTATGGTAGTGTGTTAATAACCAGGTTTCAGAGCAGAAACAATTAAAGTTGGTCTTTTGCACTGATTCTGTGCCTCCATATTTCTCTTAATTCTCCACGTTTATACGCAGAGGCTGTGGATGTAAGTAAGCTATCGGCTTGCGGAATGGCAGTTTGCTTTTCAGTTCTGGCTTGGCGTCCGCAGCGCAGTAAAATGATCCCTCAATGAAATAATCTGTTAGCGCCAGATGTTGCGTCGCCTCGAGACGCTCGCGGAAATTGCAGCGCGAGCTTCTTCTTTTGCTTCATCAATTTATTTTGACTAGTACTTGAATCTCGGAAAGCTGCCCAGCAACACAGATATCCAAAAACACTGCCTCTTCTCCCCGTTTTAGGAAGACAATGCGGCATTGAGTACTTTCAGACTGTCCAACAGGCTTTGTATCGCCACTGTAGTTTAGCAAAGTAACAATGTTGATCTCTTGATACTCGCTTTATTTTTGTCTAACATACGTTTACTTTATTCTAAAAATGTCTTCTGATCACGTGATTTTTGCAGTCGCGATGTCTGAAGTGATTAATGTTTACTGCCAGGTACACAGATGGATTGTTCAGGATTCACCTCCAGTATAGAGCTGCTGTTCCGGAATTACTTGAAGTGATCCACCAATGGATTCCTGCATCTTGCTTGGATGAGATGAGAGTGGGCGCAGATGCGAGTAGAAACTATAAGCCGCCACTGTCCAAAAAAAAAATAAAACCTGTATCAACAGTCTGAGGGGAAAAAAGCTATTTAATTCATAGACCATGGACTTGTTATGGCAAGATACTGGATTGAGCAGATCTTTATAGCCCAACTGTAACCCCCAACCCCAGCTCCATGTTAGATCTTCTCTAAATTATGGAAATTTTGTGGAAGACGCTGACTTGGATATTGAGCCTTGCTATGGCTGCTTCTACATTTCAAAGCTTCAACAAAATGTCACACAGTTCCCAAGGTAGGCTCTTTTTAAGGACACTGACTTTGTATAACTTTTCTTGTTATGGATATACTTTGATCCCCCTTGTTATTTCTGATGTTTTTTTTTTTTTCTTATATTAGTAGTCTGGCCATTTTTAAGATGTGGAATTTTTAGATCGCCTGGATTTTGCCTTATGTTAGAGGCTGAAATAATTACAGTGTTTGCGGCATCATCGCTGTCATTGTGAAGGACTGTAATTTGAATGTGGCCAGCAGTGAGACAGGTTTGACACAAACCATGGAAGCAGTTCTCCATCCTTGGGGCTGCGCTCTCAAACTCGGTCTTTAGAGGGCAGTACCTTTGTGACATTTTCATTCTGATCCTCTCAGTTATTCCTGATGGCAATTAGTGAAATCAAGCTGCTGAAGGGGTGCCTACATGTGCAGGGGGAAGTAGCTTTCACTGGCACTGGTGTGATAGTTCTGCTTGTTGGGGCGACACCCCGGCCTCTTAATTAAAGAATGAGTTCGAGTTCTCCTTAATTTAGCATGTTTCTCAGTAATACTGTAAATCAGTGTTTCTCAAATCAGTCTTCGGGGACCCTCAGACAGTCCATGTTTTTGCTCCCTCAAAAAAACGATAGCAAAAATATGGCAGGGACCTCAGGTGAAACAAAAACGTGGACCGCTGAAGGTCCTCGAGGAATGGATGAAGAAACACTGCTGTAAATGATGAAAACCTATAAAGCAGAACACAGCCTCAACCTCAACAAGGTGCGGCTGTTGACCCTGTGTAACTTATGACTCTTTGGATACTAGTATAATGTGATTACCTCTCGTATAAGCCAGTCCTCTTTATCTTGCTTAATATCACTCATTCTTTTGTTCTCCCCACATCTTATACTGTGTGTTGATCAGGAAATGTAAACTTTTCAATTTACAAGTGACCACTGCTTGACCACATGAGATCTTAGGGAAACTCTAACTAAATTTCTTCCTTCGGGGATTTGTAAATGACTTTTCCCTTTTTTCTTCTCTGGCTGGCTATTTCACCCGCTCCCCTCTCTGGCCGGCTTTCTCACCTGCTGCCCCATGGGGGCCGGCGCCGCTGGAACGAAGAGGAGTACCTTTCCTACCTTGAGCACTACCAGCTGGTGGTCCCTGTGCAAGTGAATGAGAACAGCGAGTTTGTAAGCTACACTGTGAGACACTTGGAGTCGGCACGGCAGAGAAGAGGGCTGGAGCCGGTGAGCCCAGAGCTGCCCGAATCGCGGCTGTACTACAGACTCTCAGCCTACGGAAGGCACTTTCATTTGAACCTAACGCTCAATCACTACTTGGTGTCAAAACATTTTACTGTAGAATACTGGGGCAAAGATGGAGCAGAGTGGCGACATGGATATGTTGATAATTGCCATTATGTTGGATATCTGCAGGATCAGTACAGAACTACGAAGGTGGCATTAAGCAACTGTAATGGCCTGGTGAGTACAGTTTAACTTCTGACAGACCTGTGGGTTTGTTGAGGAGGTGCAGCAGAGGCGAGCTGCTGAGGCCGTGTTCACCCGTCCTTTAACGGTATCGCTGCTTCAGCTCCGGGTCTGTCGTGCCGCCTTGGCCGCCCTGGGCCTTGGGGTCGTATTGAGGGGCGTCAGCACAGCGGGTTAGCGAGGAGAAAAGGTGCCAAGCGATCGGGCGGCTCGTGTAACTGAAAGACGAGAGGCTCTCCCCTGCCAGTGGCACGTGGCTAATTTGCATATGGCTCTCGGGCTGCCTGATGGCGTCACTGGGGGGGGGGGGTGGGCGGCACACCTGCTCTGTCTCCAGGAGGAAGGAATCCCTACTTTTCTTGCATTTACTCCTGATTCTGGGCTTAAATGGTTTTAGAATTAAGCAAGGATGCTATTTAATATAGATAAGAAGCTTAGATTTTTAGATCTAAGAGTTGCTTAGATTTGTTTTGTTCTTTCTAAGCCTGAGACATCTTAATGAAAGAGAAAAGGTTTCAAATTTCTTATAAGTTCTAGAGTGGTGAAAGCCATCATCTGCAGTCATTTTCTTAAACTATATATATGGTTAAGCCTGCGGATGTCATGCATTGTATTGATATTGTTTGGGATCTACCCTCTTGAATTCCTATAGACCCCAACAACAGAATCGTGTATATGAAAAACACTAACTGGGGGACAAATTCCAGAAATTCAAGGGAGCTAAGTGTCAGTAAAGAAAGTGCTTTTCTGCAAGGATAATGCACTAGTTGAGGGCTATTATTTAACTAATGCGAATACTCGGAGGCATAAATCTCTAGATAGTTATGCTCTGAGACATTCTGACTGGCCAGCTTTGCCACATTTACTGAAGAATTTAACGCACCCATAAAACCGAGTCCTTTTTCTTTGAGTGCCCAAAACACAGTGAAATGCCCTATTATTGTCCTGCCAACTGCAATAATACAGAGAAACAGAACTTGCTTTACAATTGTTTTCCTGCACCACAAGCTAGCAGTCTGAGAAATGCAGCAGAAATAAAAAAAAAGCTTGGAAGTGTATCCAGCTGTATGTATCGTCTTTTAAAATGCAAGACATATCTAAAACAAATGTGTATATTTTGTGCTGTAAATGCATTAAGTGTTTTTATGTGTACTTGTTTAACAATATCAACTGCTTTAAATGTTTTTATTGTGGGTTTACCAGCTGAAAATATGCCAGCATTTTTTCATAAACAAATACTAACTTTTACCGCTGACTGAGTATCAGGGCATAGAGTTGTGTATTTTGGTCTCTGTCCCAGTAACTATGCTGTTTGTTCACTTATAATTGACCGTTTTAGCTTTAATGATTAAATTGTTTTGCATCGTGGGATGTTTTTACAATCGACTTTAGCTTTAATAGTTTTGAATTATGATGCGGCATTTTTAATTTAGCTCGGAATTGACCCGTGTTTGTGTGTGGTCAGAATCTTTTACAAGCAAAAGCCGCTTTGTGAATTACAGAAGCTGCCGCTGTAACAAACAGTTATCAGTTAATTTTTATGAACAGTTTGGAACAGAACCAAACAAAATGGCCTGTGTACTGCAATGAACTGCGCGTCATGTGACCTCAGACAAATGTGATGAATGTAGCTGCAGTTTTCTGTGACTAGGATGAAAATACTGGTCTAATGGATAGCAGTTTTGCCCATCCAAGGTCTTACACATACATAGAACTTACTTAATTGTGCTGGAACGTAATGCCATTTTATTAGTTAACAAACGCAATGATAAATTAGTGTTATACATTAGTGCTGCACATGCAGCCAGGTATTAGATACATTCATCAGTTACCATCCCTTTGGGTGATGGGTCATATTCAGTTCTTTGTCTCTGCAAAGACCTTGGATGGAATTGCAAATACATTAAAATGTTGCTCTGATGCTCCATAACCTCTCTCTCAATGTTTTTCTTTTCCAACAAGCATGGTGTTATCACAACAGAGGAAGAGCAATATTTAATTGAGCCACTAATGAATATATCCTCCAAAAATTCCATTAATTTTAACCTCCGTAAAGGACAACTGCATGTTATTTATAAGAAGTCTTCCATCCCTCGGCCACAAGACCTCAGCGACGAGCTCAGTTGTGGTGTTTCAGGTTGGTGGACTTCCGTCCTGGCCATCTGGTCAACTGATGTAAAGGAACCACTATACGTAGAAGATGAGGAAATGTTGGTTTCTGGCACATCTTGAGAGGGGAAATAGCTACAGCTTTCATGTCAGAGTCACTGTGTATGGGTGTCACACTCACATCGCCATACTGGATCTTATGCATTTGCAATTTTAGCATTTTAGTGCACTTGTCAGCACTTTTTCTCATTTAGCTATTGGCTTTTGCCGTATAAGAAAATGAGCGATTTCGAGATTTTTAGAAGCACAAGGGAAAAATGAACAAGGCTTCTAGTGGGACCTGTAGTGGGGAAAACCTCAGGAGGACAGAGGTGGAGATTAAGCTGGATGACCTAGCGTGGATGATAGTTTGATCGTAACCTGCGACGTGTGGCAACTGGTTTCTCTTATGGCTTTTTTTTTGCACAACAAGCCGCATGCAGATGCAGGATTTCACCGTCGGGTTCAAAAGACATGCAGGGTCTCTGTATGTGCTGTACCCCTGTTCCTCTGGGCTTTCCCACAATTAGAAGAGGAAGATTAGAAGCAAAATATCATACCCTATCCTTCAGTTTTTTGAAAGGTGCAGTTACAGTGACCTGCTTTGCAAACAAAATCTAGTAAATGTGATTAAAGTTGGATAGACAGTTAGAAAACTGAACTATACAGCCTGTGTGCTTACGTATACAACTCGGGGGTTTGGACCATGGTAATGCAGACTGACACTGTTTAGAATAGATCACACTTAATGTGATTGTAATGGTAATTAAATTGGCTTGATTGAATCACAGCATAGTTCCCCCCATACAGACCTCACAAGAAGCGGGGCCCCCTGTTGGCCTAGGGACCCGCAATCTGCCCCTCCACCCCCCCTGCCGATTAACAGCAGTGCGGGTGGTGTCCACCGGCAGAAGCGGTCCATCAGCTCAGAGCGTTTCGTCGAGACCCTCGTGGTGGCCGACAAGATGATGGTTGGGTACCATGGCCGCAAGGACATCGAGCACTACATCCTCTCGGTGATGAACATTGTAAGTTTGATCCCAGTTTTCACCAGGATGCGCTGACGTCATGACTGATAACTGGTGTCATTTTCAGATCTCAGGCTTGTAACAGAACCGATTATATCGTCCCAAAATTCCACGTGTACCTAACCCCACTTTTAACTTTGATGGTTTTTTTGTGTTGATTTAAGATTTTATAGTTTTGTTTGTAACAGTTTATGTCTGAAGTGAGACTGGAAGAGTACTTGCACTGATTTTGGGAGGAATCACATAGGAAGCAAAGTTTCTAGCAATGACAAATGCAGTAGCTGAGGCTGCTTCTGGATCGTCAGTCTGCCGTGAGCGTGTCGTGCTGCCCACACGGCGACACCATTTGTCTGACTTTGTGTTTTTTTTTCTTTTCTGGAGGTCAGGTTGCCAAACTTTATCGTGATGCCAGCCTAGGAAACGTTGTGAACATTGTTGTGACTCGACTCATCGTCCTGACGGAGGACCAGGTGAGGCCATCCTTTGTCGTGCCCGATGGCTTTTCATCGATGATGTACTCACTTTCATTTCTGTGAGTGATGAAAGTCGTCCTCATGCTCTTGTGTGTAGCAGAGCAGTGATTATATTTCTGATAACTATAATTATGCGTGTAGACAAGTGCAATTTCCTGTAAATGTTTCCAGGCGTGTCCGATTGCATTTCAGCTGTGATGAGTAGCACTCACCTCGCAAGCACTTTTTGCTTTTTTATGCGGAAATTCAGATTCAGGTTCAAATTACTCTGTTTATCCCCGAGAGGAAATGTTGTGTTGCAGTAGCCATTTATGTAAATGACAGAGACACACAGACA
The DNA here is from genome assembly GCA_026776725.1 of Gnathonemus echidnorhynchus. Classification (NCBI taxonomy): domain Eukaryota; kingdom Metazoa; phylum Chordata; class Actinopteri; order Osteoglossiformes; family Mormyridae; genus Gnathonemus; species Gnathonemus echidnorhynchus. Next base: position 1,781,826 of record JAODJU010000119.1, read on the forward strand.
TGAAGTAGGCATAAGGGTAGACACCAAATTACAAAAATATATATGTACAAATATGCAAAAACTCATCACTGGATTAAAAAAAATAACATTACTGCTAAGATATACATTTAGTGTGCAAAATAAATGTAGATGTGCATTGTGTGTTGCCTTAGTGGAGGAGATTCCTCTTCCGGGACAGAGAGAAGTTGTTGGAATCTCTTTGGAGGTCAAAAAAAAGCTTCGGTTTGATCTCCCTCATTCCAGTCCATGTTTTTAACGAGCAAAACTTGTATCCAGCCAAAAAAAATTTGAAATAATCGCAGCACACCTGCATGTATAAAGTGGCTTGCAGGCCGACGTAGACATTGTTGACGTAACTGTTGGTCTCGCCGTCTGGGCCGCCCGGATCCTTGTACCGGCTGTGGGTCACGTGAACTCATGTGCCGTCTGGCTTGGCAAGCTCACAAAAACAATGGCCGACCGTTTGCTCGAAGAGTTTAAGAGGATGGGGGGGGGGGCAGGAAGCCTATTTTAAGCAGTGAGAGGCTGGCCATACGAGGCCAGGGGACTGTTTTATTCGATTGGCGAGGACGCTGCCGTATGGCTACCGCCCTGAAAGATCAAATGAACTCAAATAGAGATGTGCTCCGACACTGCCCCTGAGGGAAGTTTAGCTTTAAGATCTTTTTTTCCCTTTTCTTTAATGGAAGAAACAGAGATTGGATTCTAGTACCTGTTTTTTTTGTGTGTTTCAGGGATCATGTCATTTTTTCACAGGACAGAAGCCAACTGAGCTTTCAATTGTGGGGACCTTCTCTTTAAAGTGGAATGTAGTACGAACTGACTGTTATCTATAGGGCAATGTCAACCACTTGCCATAGCAGAGGTTGCTGAAGTGAGAGGCAGTTTGCTGAAAGCAGATATTTGTATATTTCAGACATAACAGACGTGTTTAGTGTAGGTAGTGCTTCCAGGTTTTTCCCAGAGCATTGGTTGGAAGTTCCGGGCATTTTGAAAACTTTGCTTTTAATGTGAATCAGAGTACAACTCCTGTGGGGGAAAATTAAAGGCCTTTAGGAGCTTAGTTACCACGTTTTGTCTGAAATATGTGTAGATTAAGGGGATCCTTGTACAGATTGAATAATTCATTTACTTAAATTAGCAGTTCTGTTTGCTGGTTGCAGCTCTAGCTATAAACAACTGTATATGCTGGCCACAGGACTGTAAATACTTCATTTGGTTGGCATGAGTTAAATGAAGTGAAGTATGGTGGCTCATTAGGTAGCACCACTGCCTTACGCCTCCAGGGTTGGCGGTTCATGTGTGGGCTCTACTTATTAATTAAGTGAGCCATTTGCATGTTCTTCCCATGTCTTCTGGGGTTCCTACTCCAGTACAAAAACAGGCATGTTGTTCATTTGGTATTGCGGAATTTCCTGTTCTGTGAGTGTGTGTCTTGTGATGAACTGGCACCCCTACGGCCTTGTGTATAATAGCCGGTTGGAAGATGGGTGAGATGAATGGATGAGATTTGAATATGACAACAGATGCTAGTTGCTTTGTGATGGGTGTTTTTCGATGTAAAGTTCAGGTGATGCTGATCATGGAGGAGCCTCATTGCGACTGAGCCTGGGTTCTGTGTTGTAGCCCAACCTGGAGATCAACCATCATGCGGACAAGTCCCTGGACAGTTTTTGCAAGTGGCAGAAGTCTATCCTGTCACATCAGGGAGATGGGAATAGCATTCCAGAGAACGGGATTGCTCATCACGACAATGCGGTTCTCATCACCAGGTAGGTGTTGGAAGCGTGGTTTTATTTAATGCGTGGTCACGTTCTTGAGATGTCCTGCAGAAGGGCCATGGTATTCTTTTGTGGTTATTTTACTTTGGGATTAAATGTAGGTTGTTTTTTTCTGTGGTATTCTCCTGTTGGATCCCTAAATTTGGGTTTTTTGTTTCAACTTTGTTGGTGGATCAGGTGGGGACATGAAGTACTATCTTCATGAAGTTTAGCTTTTTTGTTGCATTTGGTAGAGTGTGGTGTCAATAGCAGCATCTCAAATCATCTTCCATATGCATGCATTTATGACTTATGAAGTAGGCAAGCATGATCTGCTTGATATACTCAGATGAGCCAAAATATTATGACCACTCCCACGTGTCGTGAATAACACGTCATGGTCTTGGACATATTTGATGGTAATCCAACATTCACAGGCCCAGGCAACCTTTTTCCATTGAGCTATGGTCCAGTTCTAATGCTTTTGTGCTCATTGTAGGTACTTTTGCCAGTGAACAGGAGTCAACACGAGTACTCTTAATTGGCCTGTGTTTAAACAACCCCATACACAGCAGGGCTCAATGCACAGTGTGTGCCACACTGGATAGCCTTCATTCATATCCAACATTGACGAAACTTGGTCGCCCATCACCCTGTCGGTGGGTCGGTGGTTTTTCCCTCCTCAGATCACTCTCAGTAGAACACCATGGATGACCATGAGCTCTCCCCAAACCTGGCCGTGTCAGAGATGCTCTGACTCATTCATCTGGCCGTCATGATTTGGGCCTTGTGAAAGTCATTTAGATCTTTTCCCCGGCCCGTCTCTTCTACATTGAACATGTGATCTTTAAGTACCAAATGTTAGCTTACCATCTAGTTTATCCCAGAACTTAGCACACACCGTATATATAAGATAGTGAACATTATTCTTTTCATATGGGGGTGGTCATAATGTTTTGGCCCATCAGCGTAGATGTCCTTTTTAGCTGGTAACCAGTAAGAAAAACACTGTTATTTCAGTACCTGAAATGCTGCATCATAATTGAAATGACTTAGCTGCTTTGAAAGAAGCTCACAACTATAAGCATTTTCCTAGATGAGACATGTCTCAAGGATGGATGTCTTATAGAATGGCCTTGACCTAGACTTTGCTTTTAACTTGCTGAATACAAAATCATATCTGTTTTTTGATTTCGCCTTGGAAGGTACTTTAATCTTGTTAGCATTTAATGAGCAGATCCATCGGGATAATGAATATAAACAATGTCTGGGTTCAGCATTCTGGAAACTTTAAAAGTGTGTCTTTAGTACCATTGAAGCATCATCAAAGTATATGACATTGATTCCCCTATAGTTTTAAAATGTTAAACGACATTAAATGGTCTTTGACAGCTAGCCAAGCTAAAAAGACCAAGTCTTAAATCTAGAATCTTAAGTGACCAACATCTGAATATTTAAGATAAAATTATGAAGTTGGCATTGTGCTTTTCCTAACCATTACTAAGAGAATCCACATTTCAACTTGGAAAACTAGTGTATCTACACATGTGTGACTGTATGACATAACGTCAGATGTCGCCGAGTTTTCTCGTTAAAGTGGTTGGGGTGATACGCTCTGTCAGTTTCATGACGACTCCTGCGTTTCAGTGTGACCTCAACATGCTGAGGTCGTGTCGGCATCTGATTCCAGTCACTGTGTCATGATAGAGCATCTAACCTCTGTTTTTACTGAGCTTGGATTGCTGTGTGCTGAAGCCTGCCACTTGCGTGTTTGAACAAAAGGGTCCACGTATTGGAACTGACAGAGCAGAATGGTCCGGTTGAGTTTCCATAATATGCTGTGTCAAGTGGCGGATGGTGAATTCTGTATAAGCTTCTGTAATTCGTCCCAATCTGGTTTTCTTTACACTTGTTTAGTGGGTTTGGCTATGCCGCGGCCAACAGTGATGGCGTGTGGAGTAGTTGGATTCAATTCCGGACAGAAACACAATGCTTAGAGGCTGATGCCAGCGTTCTCTTAGGCTCTACATGAAATATTGCTTCAAAATAGGTGGAGCGAAGCCAACATAAGTCCTGTAGTAAACAACTAGCCGTTGTGTTCTTAATTACCAGTTGGTTTGTGCTCTGGCAAAAACATGCATCTGTACTGCTCTGTATAAGTTTTCAAGGAGACTTCCATTGTAGCCACAGATAGAAAGATAGAAGATAGACAGAGAGAAAGAAACATAGATGGACAAATAGATGGATGCTTTATTAATCCTGAAGGAAACTGCAGGTTTACAGTAGAACCACACCACACATTGAAAATACATTTCAATACTAATAAATAGTAACAGTGCAAAGAATTACATTCCAAGTATTGCATGGAATTCTAAAATAATGGCTCAGAAATAAATAGTATGGATGAGACAGCCGTGAATTTGCACAGTGAGAAGAAATATTTACCTGTTTACTCAGATGGCAGAAGTTTGTGGTACATTGGGCATGGGGTAAGACAGGTTCAGAAGTTAATCTTTAGAAGCTTCTGGTTCAGCAGTTGAGGTCACCCAGGTCCATCAAGTTAACCTTTGATGTTGCTGGAGTCCAAACTAGAGCAGATCAGTAAAACTGTGACGTTGTTAACACCCAGAGAGTAGGACCGCATGGACAGTGGCATTCTCACAGGCAACATCCAATGCAGGTGAGGCCTGAAGCCAGTCCTAGGCAGCACAGGACATAAGGCAGGGGAACAGCATGCATAAGATGGCAGTCCACAAACACCCTCATGGTCACATTTGCAATCGCAGACCACAGGCAATTAAGAGGCTTGAAGAAAACCCAAATGACATGTTAAGAATAGGCAAACCTCACACACCTAGAGCAGGGGTGGAATTCGAACCCTCAACACTGGAGGTTCTACTGAAGTATTTTTGTTGAAAATTGTTCATATTTTGTTAAAAGGCTGCACATAAAAAAACATTGGGTTCTGTAAAACAGGGATGGTCATTTTATTTTTTCCAGTATAACATCCACTTCATAAAGCAAAGGAGTAACCAACTGTTTTGTGAAGTAGATAGATTTTCCAACACAAGCACCAGCGATGAGCACCCTTGCTACATTTTAGGTGAATTTGTTTACATAGCTAATGTTCTTACATTGGATGACTAAGCTGCATGGAAGTATTTCTCGGATTAGCAGTATCTGTAGCTGGATGCTTTGTGGGAATAGTTTGACTTAAGCACTCTGATTACAGGATGTAAAGAGCTGGTGGGTCTTTGACCACCAAGCTACCTGGTCCAAAGAGCTCCAGGTCATTCTGTCTACTTTTTGGACTGCAGGAGGACCCCATAGGAGAACATGCCATCTCCAAACTCACAGAGCAGAAGCAAACTGCAAAGCCCCAAGCCTGAAACTGAAATAACTAGATAAAAATAACTAGATCTCGGATGAAGAGCCCAGTTAGATATCAGACCCTGTGTCTCACTTCTGGACCTCAGCCAGGTTCCTAAATGTAATTTTCTCTGTCCTTGGTTTTTTTTCTAAGTTAAAAGCCTGGAGATGATTTGATTACCCATTTTTAGGGGATATAGATGATGCATTTTGAAAGCACACAAACCCTCAGTATCTCTCCACTGATTGATTGATTACATATACAGTGAGCAGCAGAAAGGTCTCCATAAGTCAGGGCTGGGAGCTGCTCATATTTTATGTTCTTCAAAGCCTTTTCTTTCCTTCTCTCTATTTGCATCTACTTATGTTACCATGTGCAGTAGGCTGACCTCGCACCTGATATGGATTGGGCATATCACTGTAATATTCTTTATAGACCATTAGACTGCTTTGGAACTGATGGGGATTAAATGGACAAAACCTAAAAGCTGTATAAATGCATCCATCTATTTTCCATAACTGCTTACCCAGCACAGGGTCACACTGAGCCTGGATCCCATCCCAGGAAGTGCGGGGTGCAGGGCACATACGGGCTATAGCGATATAGCGAAACCAGTCCACCGAAAACATTATGTCTCTGGGAGGAAACCAGAGTATCTGGACGAAGCCCACACAAACATTCGAACCCCCAAACCTGGAGTGCTGCTTCACTTATAGAAATATTTATGGCAGCCACACAACCTATTCTGCGACAATAAATTATTTTTCCACAGGTAGGAAAAGTAATAATAATAATACTGATAACAAAGATCAGTTTTGGTTTCTTAATAGGACCAATAATACAAAACACAGACTGGTTCAGCTCCTCCATTAACCTGGGTCACTGTCAGGGGGTCCTATTTTTCTTCAAAGGGATGTGGAAAATCCTGTTTTGGGCTGAGAAGATAGCAAAGCTTCCCGGCACCTGCTGATAGAGAGCTTTTGACAGCCGCAGAATCCCTTCACGGCACGGGGAATAACCATTTGTGTTGTCAGGCTAGTGGGGCACTCCCGGCAGCTGCTGGCTTCCTGTCCTGCCCTTTCAGGGCACCTCCGCTGGCCTGGGGCATTCTGAACCCCCTCTGGCATCTAACGAAAGCTTCACAGAGCCAGAAATAAGGTTACCTTGAGCAGGCGCCCAATCCTGATATTAATGATGTCTCAGTGCCGGTGACGCACGTAAGCGCCCTGCATCGTCTCACGGCACGGTGCACGCTGACACAAGTGTCGATCTGGCCTTTCCTCTGCCGACCCAGAGCGCTGCTCTTTTATGTGGGACGGTTCTCTTGTGGGCTATGAATCTTCATTCCTCTTTCCCCCCTCTTCGCTTTCTCTTTCTCCAAGTCCATCTCTTTTTTCTTAAATGCAGTTGAACGACGGGTCCAAGTATTAAAAAAATAAAAATTTAAAATCTGGCCGTCCTGTGAAAAAATCCGAGTCTCGGAATGCGCTGCGTAATGCTTCAATTCATGAACTTTTTTTACCCCCTTTCCTAGCTGAAGTAACGTGAATGAGAGAGAGCGTAAAAATGCAGATGGGACACAGCTCTCCAAAGGCGCGCTCGTTTATGCCGGCTTGTTGAGGTCCACCATTAAAAATACATTACAGTTCTCCGGCGAGGACCACGCGGCTCCTCAGACGTATTCCTGGTGGATCTGCTTCCAATCCGCCTTTATGGGTGAATAAAAATTAAAATTGAGCTTGGCATACGATTCTACCGTGTACGGTCGCTGTAAATCCCTACGGGGGAGTTTTGATTAATCACCCTGTGCTCCATGCCCCAGCCTTTAGCTCCGTAAAAGTCAATCGGGCCTCATGTTGGCAGGTTGCGGCAGATAGACTTATTAAAGTGTGGCACCTGTAGCGGTATCTGCTAGCGAGCATTGGCTAACGCCGTCTCGACTCTGCTGGCTAGCCTTGGCTAACACTGCCTCAACTCTGCTGGCTAGCCCTGGCTAGCACCTCCCTAGCTCTGCTCGCTAGCCTCGGGTAGTGCACCACCTTGGCTCTCTACCGACTAGCCTTAGCTAATGCGTCACCCTGGCTCTGCCGGCTAGGCTTGGCATAAGCATCACCTCAGCCCTGCCGGCTAGCCTTGGCTAGCACCTCCACAGCTCTGCTGGCTAGCCTAGGCTAACTCCTCCTCGACTCTGGCACACAGTCAGACCTCTTCCTGAGTTTCCCTCCTGCTTTTATCCCTGTCTCTAGGCCAGTTCTACAGAAACTGATATGTAGTTTTTTTCCCTCCCTTTTCTCTCAAGAGCTCCTCTTCCATTCTCTTGACATGTGTTTAAATGAGTTTTGTATTGTCTGGGGAGTGAACCATCAGGCAGTTCATTGTTTGCCATTTACACGACAAACTTGTAGCAGTACCAGGATACAGCAGCATATGGGAGTTTCATTTCACTTTAATAATCTGAAAGCTTCTTAGTGATGTATACATGTTCTTACAGAGACGTTTCTTCTCCTTCTTGTAGGTACGATATCTGCACGTATAAGAACAAACCGTGTGGAACGCTGGGTGAGTGACCTCAGATTCTTTAACTTCTGTTTGACTTGCATTTATTTATCAGTTGATCAGAGTTTTATTTGTCCCATAAACCGTTATACTCAGAATAATGTGCAGTGAAATGTTTGGCTGCCAAGCTTCAAGACTCTGAAACAGGAAACAAAACATTAATCCATCCATCCATCCATCCATTTTCCAACCCGCTTATCCTACTGGGTCGCGGGGGGTCCGGAGCCTATCCCGGAAG
>JAODJU010000119.1:1789849-1819554 GCA_026776725.1 Gnathonemus echidnorhynchus
CCCAGGCGGAGACTCGAACCCAGGTCCCAGAGGTGTGAGGCAACAGTGCTAACCACTGCACCACCATGCCGCCCCCAAAACATTAAACTTTAAACAATAATCATAAATATCCATAAATAGTGTGCAATTTGCAATGAAGTGACATTTAATGAGTGTTTATGTACTTGGATTGGAATACAAAACCATACTGAACGTATCAGTTACATCCTGAAGACCTGAGCATACTCTTTTGAGCTTTTTGATGATGAAACTCAGAAAGAGGCTTGTGATTTTTTTCCATATTTTAAATGTCCACCACTTAGATTCCCAGTGCAAACTGATAGGGAGTGAGTCTGGACGAGGTGAATGTGTCAGATTCTCAGGAGCACGGCTTTCAGGCTCTCTGTTTTAGGCACATCTCTCTGATCGATACGGGATCTTTGGGTGACGGTGGTGAAGCGAATGGAATTCTCCTGTAAGCTCCCAGATCTGCTTGGGCCGCAGGCCACTGCTGGCTGCCCCCACTCAGCGCGTCTTTCTCCGGTTACGGCTGATATTTATCCACCTGCAGATAAACAGCTCACAGCTGATGCCTTCCTGTACTAGTGGGGGGTTGGGGGCTCTTTCAGCCTCCTTTTGGGGCAACGGGCCTCACCTGGCACCGCTAGGGCCCAGACATGCCAGTTCCCCACCCCCTGCCTCAGAAACACCAGGCTTGCGGGGGGGGTCATTCACACATTCGTGTGGGGGGGTGGGGGGGAATGCAAGAAGGTGAGAGAAGGAAAGATATGGGCTGCAGGCCACATCCAGGTCTCTGCTTATCTTGGGAGAGATGCTCCAGGCTATGGCGTATATCTCAGAGGCAATATGGTGGCTGCAGGGCAGCTGGATTGACAGACTGACCGCATTCGTCACATTCCCCAGGCCACTGTAATTGCCCCGGCATCTGCTCTTCTTCCTCCCCCGTCCACGCCTCCTGGCCCCTCCCCACCTTAACCCCACATACTGGGCGGGATCACCCTCCCGGTGTCAGCACTTCGGCCTTTTGGGGTCAGGGGGTAATCGGAGAAAAAACCAAGTACCCCCATGACCCCTGTGATAAAAACAACAACGATTCTGACCCTTAAGGGTTAGTTGGGGGTGGGAGTGGGGGGGGGGCTGCCACCTTTTTTCCAGGTGGCCTGGCTTCCCCGGTGCTGGGGCCCCGTCGACGAGCCTGCTCTTGTTCTCCTGACAGAGCAGAGCCCTCTGCTGGTGTGAAATTGCTTGCACCAGCTTCCTGAAGTAGCCCTGCTAAGCCTTGCTCTGTGTGGGTTTGCTGTCTCTTTTTATTGCCAATGTCTGTGTAACATGCTAAGGCTCACCGAGGCCCTTGTTAGCTTCTTCAGCTCATAAATGGATTTGCGTAAGATGCAACCACACTGCCATTTCCCCACCAAGAGCCCACTCTGAGTTCACGGTACCACCAGAGTCGCACATCACCCCGAAAACATGCTCTCATTGTTTTCCGGCTTTTAAAAAACTTGCGAAGTCGCTGTTTTCCATCATCGCCCACTTTTAAATGGGCCTTACTGCATCTGCCCTACACATAAATCGCAGTTGTTCGCAGGAAGATGGATCGCTTTGATTTGGGGCCAGCAGGGAACGTCGGGGAACATCACAGCGCGCTGCATTCCTCAGTTAGCGAATAGCCGTAGCAGGAACCCCACCCAGTTACCTGTAGGTCAAGCCTGTGAGAACGGATCTCCATTCCACGGTTGCCATGACAAGGTTTGGAGAAACATGTCTGGAGACACCTGGATTTTTTGGAGAGCCTCTCCTTTTCCAGGGTTCAACACCTTAAAGCATCCCCCCCCCTCGTCCTCCCTTACATACCTGCCCCCCCAGCCTCCTTCCCCCCCAGCCCACTTCCTCAGAACAGCCCGTTGTGAGATCTTCAGCACTGGTCTCCTGCTTATCTGTTTATGGTCCTTGTCTGGTGCTCCAATGTCTAATCAGGACCGGTCTGTCTATCAAGTAGGCAGACCCCACAAAACTGTAGCTACTTGCCTGTCATCCCTGAGCTGTCTGCAGAAGCAGCTGAAATATTTACTCCAGTTTACTGGAATACTTAAAACACCCAATATGGCTTTTTAATGCAGGGGAGAAAACGCCTCTTCTAACAACAGTGTGGTTAGTCGCTTGAAGTCTGTCGTGCATTGTGGATTGCCTGTTTTGGGAAGGGTGGAATATAAAAGTAAAGTAAATGGTAACAGCTTACCCCAGAAAGGGCCTGAGTCTGTGTCCTTCCAGCAAGCTTATAATGGCATTAATGATTTTTCTTCTGGAAACATTTTTTAAAAAATGAAAACTAAATTCAGGTGTTTCTTGCATGCATGCATGTATGCATGTGTGTGTGTATATACATGCATGTAAATTTTTTTTTTTTTTTTTTGAGAAAATGTTTACTTAAATTCCCAGACCTGGCTCACATTACTAGGTGGTCCCTGGTTACCGGACATAAAATTTATAAATCTAACCCCTTGTCTAGACATTTTCCAGCCCCATCTGTAGTTCAAAATATTAATGTCTAGCCGGCGATGTAAAACTCCCCCTGGTGTTAACATTTTGCCAGCACCTCCATCAGTACTGTGGGGGTTTATGGGTGAGACTTCAGCTTGGTGGTATTGGGGGTGGGGTGGGGGGTTACACCTCAGCCTCATCCGCCGCGTTCCTGTTCACTCAGGCTTGGCGTCGGTGGCTGGAATGTGTGAGCCGGAGAGGAGCTGCAGCATCAATGAGGACATTGGCCTGGGATCCGCGTTCACCATCGCCCACGAGATCGGGCACAAGTGAGTCGCCGGGGCGACTGTAACCCGGGAGACAAGTCCACTCACACATAGAATATGTAGAAGAATACAGTTAATTTATTGACGTTAGTGTTATCCATGCATATTCTAGCTACTTATCTGGTACAAGGTGGCAGTGAGCCTGCAGACGACGCCCTCAGAAACTGGCCTGGCACAGCCTGGTCAGAGTGACATTAACATCATTATCTAGTTAATCTAGCACGTCAGGAATATATGTACATATTTTTAACTTTGTCTGTACTAATACGTTATGTTTAAGTGGTCTTATTTCAAAACTGTTCATAGAAGCTGCTGTACAATAGCATGTAAATGCTCTCTGTTTAGCTACCTGAAAACAGACCAAAATAACTGTTGAGTTCACCAAGATGGCAACTTCCTTTTTTTTAAAATGTATTTTTATCTTAAAGGCGACTTCATTATACTTGGTGCCTACTTCTGTTGCTGGGCAGTTATAAAAATACTCCTGGCTCTTTAGAGGAGCTGAAAAAAAGAGTAATAATAATAATAATACTCAACCAAAGTTTTGGCTCCCTTGATTTATTGCCCAAGTAGAGTGAAATGTCATAAATGTGAGCCTTAGAAAAACACAGAGGGACAGTGTCATGCGGATGGGTTTGTTATATACATTAAAACTGATTTGTGGCTTTGGAATTTATGGAAAAGTAAGCTTCAAGTGCTGGCTATTGTGGCTTCATTTTCTACCATGATATTCAGACAGAAGGAGGAAGAGATACAGATGGAATTGTTCTTTCTGTTTTTTCGGGCATTGGAAATGTTCCTGACTACGTCAGCAGGTTTGTGCACTCAAGGTGCTCCATAGGCCTGACACACGGACAAGATGGCTATTGTATCGATTGGGCTCCTAAAGCTCTTTCTCCTCTTCTGAAGTCCTGATTTACAGAGAAGCCGGGCCTCATTCGCACACATCTGTCACTTCTGATGTGTTCCGTCTCAACCCGTAATTAGTGAATGACAGGCAGGGCTTCAGGATGGTGATTAGAACTTTCTCGTTCTCCCTGGAGATCCAGACAGCTTCTCACCTTTGACCCTTTCCCCCTCAGCACAGCTGTTTCACAACCAAAAAAAACAGCCCCCTCCTCCCTTTTACAATCCAAGCATGTGAGATATGCTCCTCCACCAAGGGTAACTCCATGTCCCGGTGAGCCGGAGTTGCCTGAGCTTGCAGAGAGTGGACGTGACGGGCCTGGAACTCTACTGCCATTTGCTCAGTCCTTAAAGCCTGTGGAGACTCAGGGGCCCTTGGCCTTGTTCCCCCCCCCCCTCCCTCCCCCTTCAGCTTTGGCATGAACCACGATGGGATCGGGAACTCATGCGGGACCAAAGGCCATGAGACCGCCAAGCTGATGGCCGCACACATCACGGCCAATACCAACCCTTTCTCCTGGTCGGCCTGCAGCAAGGATTACATAACCAGCTTCCTGGAGTAAGTGGAATTTCGGGACAGACGTGCTAGATTTTCAATGTTGCCTCTGTATCCATTCATCTGCCGATCAAGCAATTTTTTTGTCTGTTTTTTACAAGCTGCTTATCCAATCAGGACTTGTGCATAATCTGTGGAACCAATGGGCAAACGACGGGGTCCATCCTAATGGGAAGCCCTGCCTGTCACTATTCCTGTCTCTCGCTTCACATTAAATAGTTTGGCAGAAGAAATAGTAACAGTAAATTACAGAATTGTGTTATACGTGCTGTAACATAAGAATGTGATATTTTTCAGTCTAAAGTTAGGCATGAGGAGCAGTCCGGCACTACACATTGAAAATACCTGGCCATATTTTATGTCAGCTCATGTCCAGGAAAGATACTTTTCACATTTGTGCAGAAAAAATAGGAAACGTTTTCAGCATACTGTCAGCTTGACTGAGAGCCCTGCTGTTTTAGTGGGTTGTCTGCTATAATTAGACTATTATTGTTATTACACAGGTACAAAGGAGTTATTTAGTGAATTGCAGTTTTCATTGGCATGCCTGCAGGTTAATGCGTTGATATTTTCACGTAGTAGCCTTTTCCTTGGTCTCCATGTCCTATGAAATACTCAGTGCTGCACCTGACGTATGTTTTTTCACTGTACGTTTTTTTATGTGATATTCAGTTAAATATTATGTAGATGTTTGGCCAACAGTTATCTGCCTGCTATCAGAAAGACCGGTATCATGAGAAATTACCTTGATAACGAATTACTGCATGTTTTTTGGGCGTTTACTGAGTTGAAATATAAACAAGCTGTTGCAGAAATTAAAGTCATGGTAGTAAGTGCTGCTAGCGTGCAGCTTTCACTCTACATGTCTGGCGTCCTTTACGATGCAGTGAATTCCAGTTGCCCCAACATCACACCACAGCCACTTCACCGAGCTTAGCTCCCGTCCCAGATTGGCATGGATTATTGTGTAACACTCCCTGTAACATCCCAAAACAATCAAGAAACTGACATAGCAATCATCTTGTCTGAATCTTTATAGATGTCCCTTCAGATCATATAGATCACTGAGTGATTCTTGAAGTTGAACAATCGTATTATTGGTGGTAGGTTAAGAAGGCTCTGTGTCGCCCCTGGTTTGAAGGTGATGTTGTTGTTTTATACCAAAGATATTTAACTTGAATGTTCAGTTCACTAAATACATTAGAAAGAAAACATCTTCTGAAAGATGACATAAATTTTGGCTTAAAATGTTTCATGTTGATTAATTTATCGGATGTCGCTTTGCGCCAACGAGACGTCACAGATAATTACAAACCATAGAGTGAATACAGCATATGAATTGTTAGGTAAGACTTGGTAGTTTATCAGTCTAAACAGTCCCTGATTTCATTATTTAATGATAAAACAGTTTGGAATGTGTGCATAACTATAATAATCAAGAGCACGATCCGGATTCAACGCAATATTCTGACTGTTCGATGCATGACCAGCATGATCATTTTTACAGTGAAACCAGCAGCGATTGGTTAACCATTAAATGACCAGGGTCATTTATGACCTTGTTCATCTCTCACGTTTTCCCTGCACTGACTCGATTACCTTTCTGTTCAGCATAAGTCCATTTACAAGGGATTTAGATCACCCGGAGTTAATGAGAGCAGCAGAGTTTTGTGACTGTGATTTAAAGCCCGATTTGGGTTGGGGAAAAAATGCAGTTGAATAATAATGGAAAGACTGATTAGCGTAGCCTCCATTACGGGCACAAACAGCCTAATGGCATTTGGGAACTGTCCTGCTTGAGATTGATTCAAATCGCATGGTGAAAAAATTGTTGCCACTGGATGATTAAGTTAACGACAAAAAAAATATATTTGCTATGTTTGCTGTCTGGTTCAAACAGCATTAAGAGGAGGGAGCCAATTACTTTCAGAACTTCAGAACAGGTTAATAATACTTCTAAAGCGATGTGGAACCAGGTCTCCTTCAACGGGACCAGAATATGCCTTTCAGATTCCAACGTGTTAGAGACAATTGTCTCTTCCTAAACTTGCTCCTTTTGAGTAGCCTTTATTTCATTCTCCCTTATATATTTACAACCCCCTCACCACCTTTGGCTTCAGGGGTTTGTGAATCAGCACAGGTCTGGCCCGGACAATTGCGGCTTTAACAGAGTAAAGGAGCCCTAGCTGTGGGAACCATACTACCATCTGCGAATTAGTGCCGTGGCTATGGGAAGGGATTGACAGGCCCCGTCTGCTCCTTCCTTGAATGGCAATATCACTCGTTATGGCTGTCAGAGGTGTTTTTACCAGTGAAAAGCTTCAGCGAGAATAAAACGGCGATGCCAGCAGTGGAGATTAAAGCACCACTGCTTCCCACCGGAGCACAAGGCCTCGCTTGTGAAGCGCCTTTCGCTGCCGCATTTATTGCAGCCTGCTCAGTGTAATCTCCTTTCTCTTCACGGCACAGCGGGAAACTTAAAAGAAAGTTAAAGTGCACGTATGTTGTGCATCTTCCCCTAGTGGGTGAATGACCATCAATGGTCAAAATCTTGATTTATGGGCTGTACTGTTTCAGTCAGTACTGTTTCAGTTGCGTCTAATTAATGCATGGCCCCTTTCAGCTGCTTTTGAAATGGGTCTCCTCCGTTGTTGTCTAATTGCCGTTCTTCTCAGCTGAGGGGTGTCTTTGAGGATGCCTGTCCTCTCTCTCTCTCTCTCTCTCTCTCCCTCCATCCCAGTCTGATTTTTTTCGGGTATTCATCGTGTTTCCGCCCGTCGAGTCTTGGCTGTGTGTTTGGCCCCCGTTCATAATGTGGTTCCCCATTTAGGGAGCTCTGGGGTGGGGGGGGGTTGACAGAAGATGAATGCGAGCATAGTTTGCAGTTAGCAGTCTCTTTTCTGCCCTTATGTCATTGCCATTAAAGTCATTTATGGTTCCCATTTTTAAATACCGGTCCACATATGGACTTCTCATCCTGCGTTATATATGGGATGTGTTCTGGTTCTGACCATGGTGTCCTCGAACCGGGTCGGTTCAGCCTTCAGGTATCCAGCACCTTATTGCATGCAGCTATTTCGTCCTTCCATTTTTTTTCCTCCAAATGAACAAGCATTGGAGTCGTTTCAGGGGGAAAAGGGCCTCAGTCTCTTTGGTGCAGGGTCCTTCTGAAAAGATGAGTAAAAGAGGATTATCCCAGCGAACGACTGAGAGAGTAAAAGGAAAACGGAGCACATGAAATTGAATACCACATTCAGCATCCCGCACCCCCCCTGCCACCCCCCAGCCAAAAGCTCAAGTGTTCTCTCCTTTATTATGCTTTTGATTTAGCTTTCAATTAGCTGGGACTTCCGATATTCTGGTGAGGGGCCAAGGATCCTCGTCTCAGCTAATCCCCAGGGCCACTCTGCATAAAAATAGGATCCTTCCGTCTCAAATGTGTCTGCTCCATTGGTAGCCTGGCTTGTAATCGCCATCGACGACTCAAGGGCGCACATGAATCAAGTCCTTCAGAAGGGCGTCCTTTTGTGTTTCTGCCTGTAAACAACTGTCACACCACTAATCTCCTCCATATATCAGTCAGGATGTGTGCTGAAAGGGCAGGACAGCATGTCATATTTTGTGCACTTAGATTCATATTTGGAGATTTAAAAAAATTTAATTAAACATAATCACTGTTATTTACTACATTTTACTATGCTGAACATATTACGTAGCACATCATATATCCTGCATATTTATTCCAGATTTGAACAGAAAGTAATTATTAATTTTGTGCCTAGTTGTCTAAATTATGTTTAGAAAAATATGGTCGATATTATAATGTTTACTTCTTGTCATGTGGAACTGTCCAACATAACTGCTTATTATTCAATTGGGGTAATGAAACTGGAGTTGAATATGCTCTTGCCAGCGATTGTGACATGCAGCATTAAAAAAGTACAGAGAGGAAAAAAAGGCCAGCTTCTGTGCTGCGAATAGGCAGACGTCCAGGCCAGCCACTCTGCTTCATTCTCAGTTTTATATAGGCCCTTCATATGGCACCAAAATAGCTTCAAATGCAAACTTTTTTTTTTGTCAGTGTGCATATTTCTGTATGACAAACAGACTAAACAAAGCTCTCGGGCTTGACCAATGGCCATCAGGCCGAGCTTCTCCTGCTCTCGGTCTCCTCAAGGTAATACAAATAGTTCCAATGGTCGGTACCATACACATATGGTACTATACACATCTGGACGTTCCACGGAAGTGCATAGCTCTTTCTGCTTCTCTTCTAGGGTTATTTATATGGGTTATTTACATGTTTTTAGTGTTGTCTGTATTCCTTTTTCCTTATTTGAGTTATGTTTTATTTGTTTGTTTCTTTTTTTGTGTTTTTATGCTGTATATGTAGTGCACAAAGGAAAGCATTTTTCTGGCAGACTGAGTGTCTTACACTGGTTAGTTATGGTAACTTTAAATCTAAATGAAGGAGAGGCAAAGTTGCTTGCTCAGTGCTACTTTTTACTTCCTACTGTATGTGACTTTTCACTTCCGGAGTCACATCGCAATCACAGTCATCAGGATTGTCTTCTTTGATGCTACCTGGTAGCTTCTACTTGGTGATATGACTGAAACATGAATTTTTCATGATTTTGCAGCGGTTTTAAACGTACATTATTTATGCTTTACAAGGATAGATCTTAAATAAACTTGTAAATAAACAGAATTAGCAATAGTTTTGTCATTTTTGATGACTGAACTTAAGTAGGGTGACCCATGTTAGGGAGGACACTTTGAGCTAGGACAGAATTTGTAAAAATCACTTCAATGAAAAGTACCTGGATTTCACTGAATTCTTGCTATGTGCTGATTGGTCAGTCTCCTATAATCATGCACATGTGACTAATGTTAATATAAAACAGCTGGATGAGTCTTTCAATCAAGAAAACAAACCAGTCAAAGCACAAGAACAGCTAAGCTATTTAGCCAAAGCACAGGGGCCTTTCAGTTTTAAAGAAGCTGGTAAAACCTGAAGTAGCCCGAAGTGTCCCTCCTGACACTTCTTATCTGGTCACCCTAGCCTATGCTATGAGCATCCTAAGACGTCCATGGCTGAGAAATGCCCTTCCTGTCGGCCCTGTAGGTCTTGCCATCACACTGTGAAGGTAAACAATGTACGTTTAAGTCCGTGGGGCACAAGTGCTGCATGTTTTGTGGGTGGGATCTGGTGGGCCGCTTCCGTGTGAGTGACGGGCGATCGTGCTGTGCCAAGAGAAACTATTCTATTGTAGGGTTTGTTTTTTTGACAGCTCGGGTCGGGGGACGTGTCTGGACAATGAACCTCTGAAACGAGACTTCCTATACCCCACAGTGGCCCCGGGGCAGGTGTACGACGCAGACGAGCAGTGTCGTTTCCAGTACGGCGCCACCTCCCGCCAGTGCAAATATGGGGTAAGAAGCCCGAATCCCAGCGGCTTCCGTCGGTCCGATGGGCAGCTCTGCGATGCAGCAAAACAGCGTCATGGAATTTCAGGAACTTTCAGATCAGAAATTAGCGGAATGAAACATCGAGATAACAATCGATCTGAAGAACCTTACTTACCTTTAAGTTCACGTAAAGGATCTTAAAAAGAGCAATCTTCAAGAAGAAGTTTCATATCTTTAGTCACTAACCGGAGGGATGTTGGCTGTGGGATTTGGATTATCCTGCTAGAAAGACAGGCTCCTGCAAACATCATATCAACTGTCCTACTCTGTAGCAACAAGTGGAATCCAACCTGCTCTTATTAAAGTAAATCAAGAGCGAGAAAGATAAAGGGAACATTGAGCTCTTTCTGAAAAAAAAGAAAACCCATTTCTAGCCATACTGAGCATCCAGGTTAATAATAAGATCAATAAGAATCTTTTTATAAGGTCAATAAAATGTCACAAGATGACATTTTTTCATCGCATGTCTGCTAGCGCATTAATTCAGAATAAAGTTACTAGTCTTTGAATATTAATTATCTTCTTGTAAGTAAGAAAATCAGGCGGGTTGACCTTGCCTGTTGATCAAACCCACAGTCAGCTGAATGTTTTATTGGTACTTGAAACATGCTTTGTATGAGTAAATTTAGATACCGAAGAATTTCGGTCTCTACCAGTTGAGTTTCTGCTTTCATGCTATGTGTTGGTTTTTCCCCCCTGAACAACCCAAGGTAAACAAACAGACAATGAGAAAAACCATAAAAATTGGAGAGCTCAAGTAAAGCCGCAGGCAGTGATGAACACTGTGGCATATTGTGTTACATTTTAGCAAATGTTTTGGCCTGCAGTGTGTACAAAAATGGAATTCTATTGGTAGTTTCAGATGTGACTTGATTTAAAGGGATATCTCCAATGTATTAGTAATGATCCAGACATAGACCAGTTCCTTTTTTAATGTGACTGCCACGTTACTGTGAAATTGACCATGACATTAAATCCAACAATGATTAAAGCAGTTCAGTCCTTAAAAATTGGGGAGGTATGGCTCCACGTTGGTGGAGTGTGACGCTTCAGCCTATTCAATTCCAACCTTTAGATGTTAGCAGACCATTCCGTCATACAGCTGTTTTGATGTTTTGTTTGTCCGCGAAACTGGAAGACTCATCGGGAGAATCTAAATAATAAAACAGCAGTCTTGCATCATTTCTGAACATCCTGTTGTGACAGGAGGAGTAAATTGTACGCCTGTGACATAATTTACGTGGAGACGATGAAATGACAGTATAACTTAAAAATACCCCCACCCTGTGACTTTTGTGACTGTTAAAGCAGTAGGTCTAGACAGAAAATATAGGCTGTGGGGCGCTGCAGTGCAGAGAAGAGCGATCTCCACGGTGTCCTGTCTTCATGGCTATTTCGTTATGTCGGTTTCCTTGTTGGTCTGAGCAGAACTGAGCCAAACACTGAAGATGATCTTTCTTTTGGAGAGCTGGATACTATTGTAATGACATCGCTGAGTGGGACAAGGCCTCAAAACTATGACTCGAGGCATAAACTTTAGGCCACTCTCTCACGTTCCAGAACTTTCCATAACGTTATTGATGTGTGCCGTTTAGCATCCCAAGCCAAGTTAGCGTGCCAGGGCCTCTCTGAGGCCCTCCTGCATTCCTGAGGATGTCTTCTCTTCCAGAGAATATCTAATGAAGTGCAAGACATCTTGCATGAACTGAGCCATGAGGCTGTATAAAGCAAAGTGGCCAAATCTTTGCTTGCGGTACTTGATGTGACACCTCCGTAAACATTCACCTAAACAGAACGTCATAACAGATCACGACAGTTTATACCAGCCATTGTAAGAAATTATGACACCTGCTTTGACCCGCTATGAAGCCTGGCAATAAAAACCATTTAAAGAATATTTACTGGTGGATTGCAGAGGAGCATGGGTTCTAACAATATATGATATGCGTCTGACTATGATTTGGAAGTGTAGAAGTGGGTCAGTTTGTGGTAGGAAAGATGGGTTGGGTTGGGTTGGCCATATTGTAGCCGGAAAAAATTAATCAAAGATGAATGTAAAATAACTTGGGAATGTAAATGGCAGGCAACAGCTGATTTTCTGGTCTCAGAATCAGAATTCTTCATTATTCCTCGATCATACATAGAATGAAAAACACTCCTAATAGTAGCATCAATGAAGAAGAATGTCACAGAACATTCATTAAGGCAAATCTCAGACCACTGCAGCCTGCAAGACCTTAAAAATAAATGGCACTATGTTTTGTGGAAGGCGAAACTGGGCATGTAAACACGTCCCAAATGCAGCAGCAGAAAAAAACAGCAGAACAGAAATCAGACAGGCCAATGGGACACAGTGAGCATTATATTAGGGTTCCTCAGCAGAACACAAAGCAGACAGGCCAATGGGACACGGTGAGCATTATATTAGGGTTCCTTGGCAGAACACAAAGCAGACAGGCTGATGGACAGGGTCAGCGTTCCATTAGGGTTCCTCAGCGGAACAGTAAGCAGATGGGCCGATAGGCAGAGTCAACATTCCGTTAGGGTTCCTCAGCAGAACAGAAAACAAAAGGGCCAATAGACATAGTTAGGGTTCCATTAGGGTTCCTCGGCAGAACAAAAGGCTGACAGGCCAATGGGCAGAATCAGTGTTCCATTAGGGTTCCTCAGCAGAACCGAAAACAAATGGGCCACTAGGCAGCGTTAGAGTTCCGTTGGGGTTCCTCAGCAGAACAGAAAGCAGATGGGCTGATGGGCCGAGTCAGTTCCATTAGGGTTTCTCAGCAGAACAGAAAGCAGATGGGCCGATGGGCATAGTCAAGGTTCTGTTAGGGTTCCTTAGTAGAACAGAAAGCAGACAGGTCAATGGGCAGAGTCGAAGTTCCATTAAGGTTCCTTGGCAGAACAGAAGGCCGATGGGCAGAATCAGCGTCCTGTTAGGGTTCCTCGGCAGAACAGAAGGCAAACAGGCTGATGGGCAGAATCAGCATTCCATTAGGGTTCCTCGGCAGAAGAGAAAGCAGACAGGCCAATGGACAGAGTCTGCGCTCCGCTAGGGTTGCTCGGAAGAACAGCTCAAGCTGCAGGGGGCCTCAGGAAGGAATCTGCCACAGCCCCCATCCACCATGCACATTCATCAGTGTTGCTACCCTGCCTGTGCTCCTCGCGGCCCGACCCAGCATGGCCCTGGCGCTCCACTGCTATCCTGGAGGTCTTATTGGAAACAGCTGTGCTGGGAGGCTGGATCGCCTCCCCAGTTAACCACTTTATTTAATCCTACTGGGCCCAGCAGCACAGAGGGCTGGGGGGGGGGGTCTCCTTCTCTTGCTGTCTCCTCGATGGCTATTCGCCATCCCCCCCCCCCCCCAGCTTGTCATCACCTCCTCTCTGTATCCAGTACTTTGCTGTGAAGACACTGGATTTGACACTAGTCAAATCCCATGTGGCACCATAGGCAAACCTCATTTTTGGTGCCCTGTCCTGCAAACTAGGGGGTTGATCAACACTTGTCAAAGGTGCTGGTTAAGTCCCTGCTTCAAGTACCAGACCTGATTACACTGATCAAGCCAAATGCCATCATCCCCCCTGGCTACAATCAGCCAAAATCTGTGCATAGCCACCTTTAAAATCTAATTACAGCTCTTTGCTCCACAATCATATGATTCAGTCTGACTAAACAAGGACTTCAGGTTGTTTTGATTCCCCAGAGCTGATGCCTCAGACGGTAATCAGTGGTGTTGAGCGGTTATCCGTGTTGGTGTTGGATAAGCTGGAATATGCAGGCCCGGGGAAGCAGCTCCTTCTATGCAAAGATTGGCAGAGATAACAGCACTAAGCCCCTTTAAGATCTGCATAAGAATTCTGCTTAATCCTTTTCCTGAATTAATGTGCACAGCAAAACCAGCCAGTGTTTATTTTAATGCTATTTAGGCAATTGAGGTAGAGTACTTGTTCTCAAGGACGCTGTGACGAAGCGATGAGGTAATCTTTCATCAGCGTGGAGATGTGCCCGTGATCCCAGCCTGTTTGTGCTGAGCGATGCCAGGCTCCTCCTCATCATATCTTCTGACCAACTCACTTTCACCTTCTTTCCTAGGAAGTGTGTAGAGAGCTCTGGTGCCTCAGCAAGAGCAACCGCTGCGTCACCAACAGCATCCCCGCAGCTGAGGGGACCCTGTGCCAGACAGGCAGCATCGAGAAAGGGGTGAGTCAGCCATGATGGTGGCATGACCCTCAGCAGGAACGGGGCCCTTTGAAATCACCCTGTTGGGAGACAAATCGCAGGGACTTTTTGGGGTGAATGAGCCAAACCTCCGTTGATTATTATCATTGTTGTTGTGCTGAAGGACCTGGGTTCGAGCCTGCATCCCTTCTGTAGTTTTATTTTGTGTAGCTCATTGGGTTAGGATGTTCTGCCTGTAATCAGAAGGTGGCTGGTTTGAATCCCAGTGTTGGCAGAGTGATGTCACCATTAGGCCTCTGAGCAAGGCCCTTAAGCCCCAGTCACTCCAGGGACTGGCTGACCCTGCTTTCTCAATTGTACGTCACTTTGGATGAAAGTGTCTGCTAAATAGAAAAAATGAATGGGGGGGTGGCTCTGAACTATTATTATATTGCAGTATAATACCAGATCCAAAAAAAAAGACAGACCACATTCCTATTTAACTGCAAAGCTGCGGCATTAATCTATATTCCGTCACCTTGCTTGTAATTTAGTCAGTTAGCAGCAGCTACTTTTAAATTTCTGCCATAAAGAGGGGTCTGGTTTTTGTAAATGTCATTCGCAGGAGCCTGGCAGTGCCACGTAGGCACTGCAGAAGTGACCCGGAATGATCGGTGGTGGCTAGGCGGCTGGCGGCTGCAATGCATTGTGGGAATAAGGAGCCCCTTTCCCAGCACCCACTCTCGCAGGAGGGATTAGGGCACACAATGAGATCGGGTCATCAGTTTATGTTTCTGGTAGGCTGGCCCAGAGAGACAGCTTTAGTGGACATTATGGCAGCATTGTTACTACTCGCGCTGCGTCTCGACGGGGCAGAATGGCCGTGTTTTATGGGCCATCGGCCCTCGTTAATGCTTGGTCTGATGTAGCCATTCAGGGGCTTGTCCCTTATTTACACTCCTGGGCAATACTCAGTCCCTGGGATTAGCGCATCGTGGCTCCGGTAGATTTATTCATCCATTTACTTATTTATCTAACTATTTATCCTGGTCAGGGGTGGGGGGGTGGTCCAGAGCCTGTCCTAGTAATTTAGATACACCGATATAGGGCACAAGGCAAGGGTACACCCTGGATGGGATGCCAGTCCATCACAGGGCACATACACTGGGGCGACTCTTAAGCTCAGCAGGTTAGGGAGCTGTGCTTATGATTGGAAGGTTGCTGGTTCGGATCTCAGGGTTAGCAGAGTGATCTTACCATCGGGCCCTTGAACAAGACCCTTAACCTCTAATTGCTTCTGGGACTGTCGCTTGTTGTGTGTTACTTAAATAAAAGCATCCGCTAAATAAGTGTATGAGTAACTACGATTCGGGGACATCAGATAGCGTGTGTCTCTTTCCACTGGGGGAGGAAATCCACAGGACATGTTGAAGAACATGCAAATTCCTACCACACACACACACACACACACTCAGGCCATAACCCTAATCCCAGCTATGACAACCTTTATTATCCCCTACCCTGCTTAACCTTAACCATAAGTAACCAAAGAGAATACAAGATTCTGCAATTTTTAGTTTTTTGATTGCATTCACAGATTTTTGTAAAATTTGGTTTTCCCTTGTGGGGAACGGAAAATGTCCCCACAAGCCCAAAATAGCAGGTTTTTATCACACTGTTGGGACATTTGGTCCCTGCAATGTAATACATACATGACCACACACCCAGAGTGGAGTCAGCATCCAAAACCTCCGCGCCGGAGGTGTGAGGTGGCTGCACTCCCCTCCGCACCATCCTGGATAGATTAATTAATTAGTTTTAAGCTTTTTTACCCCATTTTTACTTCTCAGGGAGTCTGTCCTGTGCTCAGGATGTATCACAGCTGTATTATCCAAGACCCACATGACGTATCAAACCTCCACCAGTGTAATGTGGGGGGGGGGGGGGGGGGGCCTGGCCGCATACGTTGACACGGGGGGGCTAAAATTTTACTCAAACCCCAGACACCCTGTGTTCAGCGATGTGTCATCTTCAGAATGGTCCTGTCCTCCCTTGGCGCCATGGAAACCAAACAGCGGACCCGAAATGGGCCTTTGCCTTCCGATGTGTCATTATATGCGAGAAAGAATCACTCCAGGTCTGAGAATGTATTTCTAGGAGGCCTTAACAAACATCCACACCAGGCATCCTCAAAATCCAGCCCCGAATAGCAGCCTGACTGTTACAGGTGGCCAAGATTCTTTACAGAATCACAGTTTGCTTTTATAATCTGTAATTAGTAACGTCACATGTCAGATAGTAAACGCAGCCATGTGGTGGTTCCGGGTTTAGCGTGTTTCCAGGCTTGTGGTTCTAAAGCTTGGCCCTGGCCCTGTATGTATGGAGTTTGCATGTACTCTTTCTCTTCCTGTGGCTTAAAGTTTCCTCCCACCAATCCAGAGATGCGACGTTCGGGGGCAAATCTGTGACTCTGAATCACCTTCTGGGTCTCATGGTTTGCAGGGCTTTCCGTTGATCACTAATTTGTCCCAGCTGTTCACAGACGACGAGCAGTAATTGTCCTATTGTGAGCACGGTTTATTTCACCAGCCTAGTCATCTAGTTGCAGTGATCATTATAGCTCTGAGTGTTATGGTCAAAGTCATAAGGTCGAAATGCATGATGAAAATGAATTGCCTACGTAATGCACTGCTAGTTTAACCTTGCCAATGTGTGTGTGTGTGTGTGTGTGTATGTGTGTGTGTGTGGGTTTTGCCCCAATAATTTAAATGACAAAGTTTTTTCCATACGGCTGGGATAGACATTTTAATTGCCGTATCTGCATCACAGGGATCGTTTATGGAAAACAACTGGAGACACGGTTGGCGGGATGAAACCATTTAAGAGCTGAACAAAGGATGGATCGTAGCTTCTCGTTCCAAATTGGAAGTGCTCGCAAGGCCTAATTTGTATGGAGATGTTGCAGATCATCTCCCTGCGCTGGCTCTCGTTAAACACGTCACCCTGTCGTCTGTCACCAATATTCCTTTGCAGCGGCATCTTGCCCTAATCGCTCGAAGTGTTTGGGATGGTGCGGGGGCGGGGACGGGGGCGGGAACGGGGGTGGAGAGAGGCTTCTTAAGGCCAGGCAAAAGCGTGCAGTGAGACAGCAACGGCCTCCGGGTCGGTGAATGGGAGACACAGGTAGTGCCTGGCACTGATTCCTGCCCCCTCTTCTCCGATAAAGCATGACGGGGGCTATTTTGGGCCTGTCACACAGCGGCTTCACTCTTCCAGCCTCTGACCCTCCCTCCCTTGCTGTCACCCTGGCCGAGACGTGTTAATCCTGTTTATAAATTGTCCCCAGCCATGTCATGTCAACAGGTGACGCCAACTAGTGGACACACCAGTTATTAATCCGTCTCTGGGAGGGGTGCAGCTAAACCAGCTGACCCAGGGGTTTGCTGATAGTTTGCTTGTGAAGACTTTTCGCAAAGCACCAGGAAGGGCGTCAGAAGTAAATACTCGGTGAGGGTGGAGTTAAGTTAAGTAATAACAGGCTTTTCGTCATAGTTAATCCAGAAAATTAATGACAGAAGTGTGTGTAATACTCTTTGAGGTGTGAATACCCGAGCACTGTTACTGACGTCTGAAAACATGGGAGACATGAAGCATCCAGATGTCGATCAGGATCTGCTCTCCATTATAATTGTCTGTTTTATGTTCCATGTTCTCTGGCTACAGTCTGAAGATGTTAGGCTGACCTGTGTTTGATATAAACCTGTCTGAGACCGCAAAAGATAAAACAGATCAGAGGTTAAGGTGCATTTAATTAGGTTTTATCCAGCTTTTTGGTGGATTTCAGTGACTGTGAATGAGCAATCATGTTCTCAGCATTACTCTGTTGTTGTCATTTAGTTTACATTCGTTATTCATAAAGTATATTGTATTAAATATCTTTAAGCACACATCACTGTTATCTGATGTTAGGTGTAATACCTCTATTGTTCTTTGACATTTTATTTACAGTTTTCATGAGGACTTTCGCAATGCTAAAATTTTTGGTATCACTGCAGTTTTCTGAACTGAAGCTCACAAAGGCCTCAGTTTACATAAAAATGCTCTGTCTAGAAAGTAAAGTATTAAACACATTCAAAACCAGCTGTTTGAGAGGGCTTGCCCATTAGTCCTTTTGTAGCTAGCTTCAGTAACAGTTCGCTAATGATTTGAAGCTACCTTCTGCTAATCAGTGAGGGCTGCATTGCTGCAGATCATAGCTGAAGCTTGAAAATCCTGATGGGGTGTAAATGTTGCATTGAGCAGATTGTGGGGATTGTAAAACACCCTCTTCTAGGTGAGTTCCACAGCAGAGTAACAGAAACAACAGCGACGATTGCGATAAACCATCACCCCCTGTCTCTCCCCCCCAGTGGTGTTACCAGGGAGAATGCGTGTCATTTGGGACATGGCCCCAGAGCGTGGATGGCGGCTGGGGGCCTTGGTCCATGTGGGGCGAGTGCAGCAGGACCTGCGGCGGTGGCGTGTCCTCGTCCGTGCGGCACTGCGACAGTCCAGTGTAAGTAGCCAAAGGAAACCAGACCCGCTTGGATTCTGCAAGACCTGCCTCCTGAATGGACTCTTTGCCTGTCATTACACCGATAGCCAGTCGCGTGCATCTGTTGTACCCCCTCCACCCACAACAGAGAGAGCAACGTTGCCTCACACCCCTGGGACCTGGGTTTGAGTCTCTACCATGGCTCCACGTGTGTAGAGTTGGCATGTTCTCCCCGTGTCATCATGGGGTTTCCTCTAGGTACTCCGGTTCCCCACCACGGTCCAAAAATGTGAATTGGAGTTGCTAAATTGTCTGTGGGTGAGCATGTGTGTGTTAATGGTGTGTGGTCCATCCTGGGTTATTCCCTGCATTTCACCCGTAGCTTCCAGGTTAGGCTCCAGAATGTGATACAATGTGGGGAATGTGATACAGTTAAAGTCTGCAGGTTCAGAAGGAAAAAGACATACACTCAGGGTAGCTTTTCACAAATTGAAATGAAGGTTTCACTCTTCTGGAGAATATATGTCATGTGCAGATGTTTACCCGAGATTCCTTTATCAGTGTGCAATGAACGTTCTTGTGATCCGTTCAAATTTTACTTTGTTTATGCATGAAAATTTCTCATTTGGCTTTTTGCTGTCTCGCTGCTGTAATTTCGGGGTAATTTCTGAGGTTTTGTTGAAGTTGTGGCTATGTGTCTATTGAACTAATTAATACGATACCATAATTCTCGTCGTTAAGGCCGAATAAATGCTTGGTTTGATGGTCCGTTTTACTTGGCGTTCATGTTTGGCACAGGCCTGGCATGGATTCAAGCTACAAGCCAAGCCACCCAGTTGTTTCATGACAGATGGTTCCAGGGTGGAGGTGCAGTCAGAGCACGGAGACGGTTGCCATACTAATTTAATGAGACGGGACCATGTTAATTTAAGCTGCCCAAACAAAGATGGTAATAAGGAAGTGCCCAGTGTTGCAGAATGCAGAAGCTGTTTTTGAATTCAGGGCTTGCCTGTGTTGAATTAATTTTTTAGGATTCTCAGAGTAGCCTGTCTGATTTGCATATCTCATCTATCCCATCAGCCACCCGTCCATTCGTCTTCTAACTGCCTATCCTGGTCAGGGGGGGGTCACGGGGGCATCCAGGGTGTATGCCTGCCTTGTGCTCTGTGCTGCCTTGGATAGATTTTACCCCAGCCATCGATAGAGAGTGGTTCCCGCTCCTGACTTGCGCAGCTGAGCACTGTCATGCCACCGCACTGTCATTAAGGCTGCACTGTCATCTACCCGTGTGGCTCAGTACACATAAACGAATGTGGCCGACTTGAGAAAACTGGAGAAGAGTTCCAATGTAGCCGCAGACGCTCCTGGCTGGGCACCCAGCAGTTGCTGGGAGCGGGGGGGCACCTCCCGACAGAGTTAGGATTTCAGCTCCGGTGGGTGCGGAAACGTCTGTCCTCGCGCCGTGCCCTCCGAGAGTGGAGAAAGGGTGGCCAACGTAATGCATAACACCTGTGGAAAGGCGATCGCCCCTCCCGGGCGGGGCATCAAGCATGTGTGGAGGAAACCAGAGTTCTTCAGCCAGGCAGGCCTGGAAAACATTCATTAGACAGTGGGGGGCGGGGGCTGGGCAGCTGTACTCCCAAGTGCTGGGGTTCCTGTCTCCAGCCACCTACCCCCACCTCGTCGTACCCCCCCCCCACCACCACACGAAATTGACCAGGCAGCCAGGCTGTTAGCAAAGAGATCCCTCACTTTGGTTGGGCTGCCCGTGTCTCTGCCGCTTGCCGAATGGTCCCCGTTCACTAACGGACATCGAGATTTTATTTTGAGGCACGATGTCGACAGACACCGCAGGACACCGTCAGTGGGTACTCATCGTGCCAAACACACCAGGGTGTAAAATAAGGCCGGCAATGTTTCCAACAGCTCATTCTGCAGGATCGTTGTTGATTTTTCGAAAAGGCATAATAACGATAAATTTAGACGTTCTGCCTTTAATTAAAAAACAACACAACACCGACCAATGGCCAAGGAGAGTTACATTTCAGGTCTACTGTTAAATAAAAAGAAATAACTACTTATGTCCAGTGCATGCTACTGTGTGACAGTGATGAACCTTGTTTTGCGACGTCCAACACAGGCAGCCTGAGATGAGTCTGACATGGCATCTAACCACCACAGTCTAAGGGATAACAAGGAGACTGAATCGCAGCTACAAATCCAGCAATCATGTAATATGTCCCCATTAGAGTGAGCGAAGATGCACAACACTCATATATTAGATCATTTCAAATAATTAACGCCGTTATTAGCAGTGGTGGACAGGGTCTGCTAGTCCACTAACCGCTAATTAGTGAAGCTAACTTTTTCATTAGCAGATGAGTGTTTCCTCTTGTATTTCAGGTAAGTCTGGGTTAAATATAAGTAAAAAAAGTTAATGTCTATTTAAACTGGGGTACTCCGAACTAATCAGAGAACTGGGGCCAGTGTTACAAAGCTGGATTTCTTGTTTAGTCCTATAATTTGTCGAATTTCAGATTTTAAATGGACTTTATCTTCGTTCACTTATGTTTAGCCCAGACTACATTAAATACGGCAAACTATCTGGCTAAGCAAGAAATTCTGCCTCGGCCCCTTGGTTATTCTACTTTATTTTCTGGGTTCTGATTGACAGATCTATAGACCAATAAAGAGCTGAGACCCTCCGTCCTAGTTCTGGGTAAATGGCGCCATGTTTGTAGTCCCCAGGTGGTTTCACTGAGGGAGAAAGGTCAGCATGAGCCAGTCATGGAATAGGACACCTTGGACAAAAACATGTATATCTCACAAACAGAATATCATTGAAAGAAAATGTATTCCAAAGACTACAGAATCCAATGATCCCCCAGAAGACCTAAATAACCCCATGTAATCACTCCAGCCCTGTGGAACTATATTGTTAAACGGGTAAGGATTTCAGCTCTCTAGGTATGTTTTTAAAGGTTTCAGAGCCCAAAACCAACCCAAAGCTAAATTCATATAACAAAAGTTAGCAGTCAAGGTTTATCTTTAGCTTCCACTATTTTTTTTTTTTGTGGTTTATCGGTTTAGCATTATGGAATTTAGTTAGTGGATTAGCGATTATCGAAACTTCTTGGTGAACTGTACCCCAGGTTATTAGTCAGTAAGCCCAATGCCCATTTGTTGAACAGTGCCTTCAAAAAAAAAAAATCATAAAGAAAGGAAAGGTGTCGCTTGCCGACATGTATGACCCCCTGAGAAACCATGGAATCAGACAGAACATCTTTGCGTACCATAAATGACTATCAGGTTTATGAGCGAGATGGTAATCACAGTGCTGTATACAATGGGCGAATCTGAGTCCAACATTTGCCAGACTTGCGCAAACTCTGGGTTGAATGTATTTGGGAGAGTGACCTTTGACCTTGCTGGCCCCACTCTCCCTGAAAACGTTATCTGCTTCAACGGGTGACAAACAAAAACAGTACATGCGTAGTCTTTAAAACCAAAGAAAGATACTTCTGTGAATCTGCTCTGGCTCTTCTGGAGTGTCAGTGGACATTTTAGGATAGGTGAAGATTTTTGAGAAAATGTTTACCTTTAAAAATATGTAACCTTTTGACCTATACTTGTGTCGTACCCACATGGTTTTAGGATCAGCATCAGTACATTAACCTCAAAAACAGAGAACTAGGGTATCCGGTATGGGAGATGGTCATGTGAATGGTCTTTGTCTGTCATGTCCTTCACTTAATTTTTTTTGCATTTGGCAATCTACCACAAAGTAGCTAAACCATAAAAGAACCAACCATACCTTGGAGAGGAATTGGTCCTACCAGACTCTGGGCCATCCAGACCCACGTGGACAAGGGTCAGCGCAGTTATGATTAATCTTCCTGTGTGGGTGAAGGTGGGTAGATACCTAACTCACCTTTGCTGTTCTTTTTTGTTCCAGACCCTCAGGTGGAGGAAAGTACTGTCTTGGGGAGAGGAAGAGGTACAGGTCATGCAATACGGATGTGAGTGTACTTTTTGTCTCTCTTTTTGTTCCGCCCCCCCCATCACTTCTCCCATTTCTGCCTTTTTTTGTGGGGTTGGTAAGTTGTTGGGCATATACTTCATCAGGCCCAATCACGGTTCTTCACAGATGAGCAATGATCTCTAGGGGGATGATCCAAAGTCACGATGAGCGGCTTGGAATCATCTTGTCATTGATGGGTCCCTGACAGTCACGTATAAGACACAATAACAGAGACTGGATGACCAACTGAGACTCATCATTCACAGTCAAATGAAGGTGAAAATTAACCAGACATCCCTTTAGGACAGAAAATTGGTACTTGGAATGGTACTCAGAAAGCCATTCTCAGGTCAAAGGGATGTTGAGTTATGCTTGAAATTGACCTGAAACCATCCTTGCAGAAATCTATACTGAATTTACTTTTGAATTTGCGATCTTGGGGTCTGCTTAAAGACATGCCTGTTAAATTAATTAAGGCACCATCAAGAGATGTCAATAGATGGTTGCATTCAGATAGGGTTCTGCATGCTTGCTGTACTGCTTCCAAATGCATGGTTTCCTTCGTGCTTCAGGAGGGTAGGAGGACTGGTGTGTATTGGTTAAATAGTTACACACAAGACCCACGTTCACCTGGGCAGGTAACGCGTCCAGCATCCTTGTGAATGGGCCCAGCTATGCTTACTGCCACAGGCCTCAAACAGGAGCCTGTGTTTCCAATATTTGCTGGGAACAAATATTTCAATGTGGCTGACTGCTCTCAATTTGTACCTCCATGTCTCTAGGTGGCTTGTGCTCCTTCGGTGGGGGGGGGGGGTAAAGCCAGAGGTGGGTGCGTGGGTCTGCCTTCACCAAACTTAAAAATAACCAGCTTGAGCAAACACAAGAAAGTTTATCTTGGAAAACAAAGATGTACCACCATTTGATTGCTCTCCGTGTCGGCCGTCCAACACAAACGGGGCCTGCGTGGCTCACCGGTCCTGGGGGCGACCTGACCAGTGCCTGGGGGAGTAGTGCTGGCAGGACACAGGTCCGAGTGTAAACCCCGGTTCGAAGCAAACCCATCTGAACAGCCAAAGTAGGGCAGTCCAGTCCAGGAGGTCACAGCAAGAGGTGCTTTTCCATGCCCTTTGATGTGGGAGCAGCTTCTGCAGGGCGCTATTAGGCTATTAGGCCTCGGGTCTCTCACCAACGAGCTACTCCACCCCCACCCTGGCCCCCCCATCGTCCCTTCATAAGAGCGCGGGCATTTTACACCAGAGCCGCAGCTGGCATTTGGAGTTTGACGGAAGCTCCCCTTTTGTGTAGCTAAATGTCACCTGTAATTGAATGCATGGTAACAAAGGCTGGGACCAGGGGTGCCACTGAGTTCATCATAAGCCCGGGGGACTGTGAATGCTCGCCGCTGAGCTTACCATCCAGCCTTTATGAGGATATATTAAGTAGCTGTGACCTTCCAACCCAGGGTTTAACTGTTAGCTAAACGTGTTCCGTTCCTCTAGGCGTGTGAACGTCAGACTGGTCTAACTGTACTCCCAGCAATAGGAGTTCGCTTGTAACACCATCCCAGTGTAATACTGTGAACTGTGATTCCATGTAAGTAAACCGGGTCTGTTATCACCCCGCCCCATTAACCGAATAAACTTGTAACGTTAAAGGCCTGTAAGTCATCGAAAGAAGTACAATTTTCATTAGTGGGGAAAAAACTTGTCACCGCATTAAATTTAATTGCCCCCCCCACCCGGTAATGCGAGACATCCTCGAGTCCGCTTGAGGTCCGGCCTGTAAGAAGTTTTCCAGGTTACGCACTTAGGCCGGGGCCGTGTTATGTGCTTTGGTGCGTTAATGGGATTCAGCTATGTCTCATTTGCTCTGAGTGTGGTTAGACACTTATGGTCTATAAAATATGGCAGTGAACTGCAGTTTGTAAAGCTTTTATGTGTCCAGGGGGAGCATGTAGTTAGGTTTTAGAGGAGCTCAGACACCCTTAACATCGCCCCCCTCTGTCTGTCACTGGAACAACGTCCAAGTGAGAAATACCATCCCAAAACAGCAAAGAGGAATAGCACCGTTCGTTTTTCTAATTATACGCTTAAACATTTGCGTGAAATTCACTACCACTGCCCTCCACCCCATCTAAACAGGGTCCCCTCCGAAGACTAACACATTCTTTTCCCCTTAGCATCGCTGGCATAGTCGCATCCAGAAGCCGACCTGGAACTTGAGCTTGTGTCGTCTCTGTGCTTGTACCCGGTTCTCCATTGTGAAAGGCTGGTGGTCTGTCTTCCCCTCTCTGTCACAGGCCTGTCCGGTGGGATCTCGGGATTTCCGGGAGAAGCAGTGTGCCGACTTTGACAGCCTACCATTCCGGGGAAAGTACTACAATTGGAAACCGTATACTGGAGGTGAGTTCTAGCAGTAGCCACACACCCCTTTTCCTGATAGGTGCACAGGTAGCTGGGACATTGGTTCAGTCTATCCTTTATCCACCACCAATGACAGTATATCCCCTTAACAAAAACAGAGTGAATGTCCTTTTGGTACCTAGAGAATTCCAGGAATTCCAGGACCCTGATGCGTTTTAGGGTTTTCTGCTCCGCCGTTCAAACATTATTCCTTCTTGGGGTGTTTGGTCTGAGGGCCGTTGCTATGGAAACAGACGTCGCTCTGAGGGACAAAAACCAAGCATTTGCGTGGGGCCCTAGAGCTTGGGAGGTCTCCAATTGGCCACAAATGGTCACCACACTAAATATTAAATATAGGCATTCCTTATTTGGGAAATGCTGACGCAGCATGTTCTGCTATGATCTTCTGACTCTACTCACTAGCTATTTATTTAGTTTTTGAAACATCTGAAGGGTGTGACAGGGGGCCCCAAAGTGACTTTTTGAGTGGGGCTTGAAAAACAACAAACTCACCCTTGCCAGTGGGATCTGGAGTTATCTAGCTACAGCTTCCCAGTCAATGTTGGAGGATGAAGACAAAAGCCGTCAGTGGTCGTAGATCATTCCTCCCAAGCCTTCACTGCTTCTAGCCGACTTCTTGCTTTGGTCATAAATGTACTTGGGGTGTTTATGGTGAACCTACCGGAAATAAAAATATGTCTGCTTCACCAAGGCCAAACCAAATGACAATGACAAGACCCCATTCCAAGACCTTCTCGGAGGAGATTTATGTCTGATCTAATAGTAAGTCCCATTTAAACTTATCAAATGTTCTGCAAAAAGCTATAAAGACTAAGTGTGCTTGGCCTCGAGAGAACCCACGGATCGTAAGACTCAGAGCCAAGCCAGAGAGTGCGTCTTTGGTAGAAGCGGTAATAATGACAGGGATCCGACGCGCTATCTCAGCCCTCACAGGCCCGTGTTGGCGTTCTGCCAGGTTCTGACTCAGACCTCCTTGTGCTGAGGCGTGTCTTTGACCCGTTTACCCTCGTAACCCTTGTTAGAGGCGAGCAGTAGTGTTTAATATCTCTCATTCAGTATTTTACAAAAGCATAAGAGACTTATTCTGACGTGACCCCCTTACTCCAACACAATGATGTCATCTTCACACTGATGGCTAAGGTGCCCTGTTTGTCGAGTTTGACTTTTCACTGTTGTCCATGTTTGGTGTGCATCAGGTGGCGTGAAACCATGTGCCCTCAATTGCCTGGCGGAGGGATACAACTTCTACACCGAGCGTTCTCCGGCTGTGATCGATGGCACCCGCTGCCAGGCTGACTCCCTGGACATCTGCATCAATGGGGAGTGCAAGGTGGGGACTGACCGTCCTGACTGACAAATGGAGCCTTCTGTAGACTTCACCCACACCACCCAGCATGGTCATGTGTTTCCCTTTGGCTTCCTACATCACCTTAAAAATATGAATTGCATGCAAAGAAAAAAAAGCTTTAAAGACACTTTAGTGAGACTTTGACATCAACACAGTGTTATAGCTAATAAAATTGTATTTACAGCAAATCATTGCTTTAACGACAGGAAAATTCTACTGATAGAATATGCAAGTAATTTGCAACACATATTTTGGCTGCTCATTCTGTCAATGAAAAGCAAACTGTAATTAACATTGTTTGATTTACATTGGAGTTTTTCCATCAGCAAATATCCTAAGCATATTGTAGCACAAAATATGTAATTAGGTAGTTACTGGGCTACAAGGCACGTAAGAGGTTAGTTGGAAAATCACTTAGTTGGAGACCAAATTTATCATGTGCTGATTAAGCTGTCAGGTTACATCAGTCAGGTAATTGGAAATAAAGGGTTGTTTGGACTTGTAGAGGGTCTTTGCGATTCTTCTGCAAGCAAGCGAGTAACATGAGTGGAAGATTAATGAGCAAAATTTGAGTGCGAAAGGGTGGCAGGGCGGGACTCCTAGAACACAAGGAACAGAGGTTTCCTCTGACCTGGTTTTGGGATTCATACCCAGAATACTGGAATCCCTGTGGGCTGCAAGAGTGCAGACAGACACTGGAGTGTTGGACCCAAATACAAGGCTGGAGAAGGGAACAAAAGTGCTCTGATCAGTGACGTATATTTACTAAACCTGCTATCACGTGACTGCAAGTGCAACGATTTGACCGCTATATTGGAGAAGTTGTGGCACTCCTTAACACTGTGCAGCTTTTGGCTGCAGAACAGGCATGGATCCAGCTCCGGTGAAATAACCTTCCACCATTTAGTGCGCTTACTGATCATTGCATATTTTTGTATTGACAGCCGTGTGTTAGTCCCTTACAAATATCCATTTTGCAATCTTTGGAATAGCACTGGACATATACCTGTTATAGTTTGCTGTATGGTATGACTTTTAAATATACAGACGCTCCTCTACTCACGAATGAGATACGTTCCAAATGACCGTTCGTAACTTGAAATGTTCGTAAGTCGTTACTCAACATTATTTTAAGGGTATACGCAGTGCCGTCCCTCTCTATATGCAGAACACGTGCTGTGCGTAGGGCCCCACGATCCATGGGGGGCCCCATTTTCTGTAAGGGGACGCATTCTCTGCAAATGCGCAAAGGATGCGCATCGCTGCCATGAGGCGCACGTAGAGCACCAAGTCAGCCCAAGGCAGGAGAGAAAAAAAAAGAGATGAGTAATCTGACACCACACGCGTTGCCGCAATGATTGACAGCAGACAGCATCTGACCAATCAGCAGTAAAATGCGCTGACAGGCAGTTGGATCCATGCATGTGATTTCATGATACAGTAATTTTGTAATGTGGGGGGGGGGGGGGGCTCAAAATAAAATTCTGCTTAGGGGTCCAATTTGGGCAGGGGCGGCCTTGGGTATATGCAAGTACAAAGACCTGGGATGCTGGGAGTTCACACGCTACGCTGCTGGAGTGGAGTGGGAGTAGCGGCCAAAAGTCGTACTAGGCAGAATTGGCGCGCAGAAAAAGAAATTGATGTTGCGGACAGGAAACGGGAGCCCAAGGAGCACAATTTGGACTTACAGTCCTCTTCGTTCGTATGTCTATAAGTTTGTAAGTTGAAAGTTTGTAAGTAGAGGAGCGTCTGTACTGTCATACTAACATGATAGCTGTGATTGTATGCATAATGTCATTCATTCATTCTCTTTGTGGCCAAACATTTGATGGGAAATTATATAAATTAAATTATAAGTCTCCTTCTTGCTTGTGAAACTTCACAAACGGGCAGTAAAAATGCAAGACCATCAAACCTGATTTCATACATTAGCACACACATTTTATAACAAAATAGTTTTCCAAATTCTCTCAAACTTTATTTCAAATTTATCAAATGTTTTCCAAATGAGCTGTAGGTGGATGATATGTAGCATAAATTAGGAAAATATAAATTACATTATCTAAAATTTTAACAAATTTTAAGCTTCATTTTATGTCAGGTACGAATTAGCAGACTAGACTCTCATTGCGGGTTTCCATTTGTCTTAAGCAGCGAAAGATAGAGGCAAAAAAGATCCGAGTGAAAATCAAATATAGAGAATTAAAAACAAATAAATAGGAAGGGCAGAAAAGTTGTGTGGGAGTGATTTACTGGAATAGGTACCATGACGACTCAAGTGCTGTTTGTCATACGCAACATAGGCCTAGAATTCTTATTTGTTTGTATTTGGGAAGTTGCAGTGACATGTAGAATTTTATTTTGAACCCCAATATGCCTGCTGTTGTTTGGAATGCAGAAGACATCATGTTTTATTACTTATTTATTTTGTGTAGTGGTCAAACATTATTATCATCAGCTTTTAAACTGTTTGTGTTTGGGAAGTTGCAGAGGCATTCTGAATTTTAGTTTGAAGGGATCAAAGTTGTCAGTCTGTGTTCAGGCTGTTATGGAAATACCTATTGCTATTTCTAGTTTACCAAAAAATAATAACTTTTACTTTAAATAAATGTTTATTTGGGGAGACCAAATGTCCCCCACAATGTAAATAAAATCCTGTTTTTTGATGTTGTGGGGACCATTTTTCAGGTCCTCACAAAGATCTGTGAATGCAATCAAAAAAGTAAAAAGTCTCATATTTTATTTGGTTACTTATGGTTAAGGTTAGGGCTGGATAGGGGTTATGGTCGTCAGAGTTTTCCCCATAGAAATGAATGGAGAGTCCCCACAAAGATATAATTTCAAACCCGTGTGTGTGTTAGAGTTGGATGTCTCGAGACCGGTCTTGATCTTGTCACAATCTCGACGGTCTATGGTCTTGGTCTCGCTGTCTCAGATCGACATAGTGGTCGGGAGATTTGGAGCGAAAAGTATCCATGACACACAACGTAACTTTCGATACTGCAACATTATTATTATTTTGCCTTTCGCACCCTTCAAATGCAACCAATCAATGACATACATTAGTGCTGGGCGATAAAACGATCTCGATTTTTTTATCAATAAAAAATGCGGACGATCACGATGATACACACAGACTATCCATTCTCCGTTTTAGAGAATGCGCTGAGACAGACAACTCGATGGCCTATCGAACAGAGGTTTACTGAATGCCAGCACAACAGCCAATCACCGACGACGTTATAATTTTGCCCATCCTCCCTTAAAGAAGAAATGGGTGCGTTCGACTTGGGCTAGGTCTGTCTGCAGCTGATGTGACGTGGAGCGCGATCTTCCGGTGGCTGCAGGGGTGGAGTATAAACTGACTGCGGCCAAGTCGGACAACTTCTACTCCTCGTAGTCTGCGAGACCTGACTGCAATGGCCGCACTGCCAGAAGGGTGTAGATAAATCTATACAAATATCACCTGCATGCACATT
>JAODJU010000119.1:1819654-1855446 GCA_026776725.1 Gnathonemus echidnorhynchus
GTCTTGTCTTGGTCTCGATACCCTCTGGTCTTGGTAGTGTCTTGGTCTTGGTTTAGGCAGTCTTGACTACAAGTCTAGTGTGTGTGTGTGTGTGTGTGGCATAGTCTGGATACAGCTTGTTTGTGAGCAGAAGGGATCACTTTTTATATTGCAGGGCTGATCTTTGGGAGGTCATAAAAATGTGATTCACCAGACAATCCCAGATGAAAGCTGGTGTTTCTCCCCCCTTAAAGCTCAAAATCATGGCATCAGCTCCTCTTCCAAGTCACTCTTTGTTACATGAATGTGAGTCATTTTTTACTGCCTTTCCTGCAGAGGCACACTGGCCCCTGTTGGGCTTTTCAAGTGGACGTCCTATTTATACAGTCTTCTGAAACGTGAGGACGATGTCGCCATCGTTTTTTTCTTGCAGATATCATAGTCACCACAAAACCTATTTCAGATGCTTCAGTTCTCTTGAAAGACAAGTTGGTTAAAAGCAGATTTTAAAGCAGTGTAGTTCATTAGTATAGACATTCTGTGTGGAGAATTTGTATTGAACTGTAACTTTTTCACTGGTCCTTTGTGAATAGAACATAAAATCCATATAAGGCAGAAAACCTATGCATGTAATTGTTCCAAAACCAGAAGAAATTAAGATTTTTTTTGTGTATTCGGCTTTGCAACATTACTCCAGTACAAGATGATACATGTTAGAAATATTCCTGCCTTTCAAGCACGTACTGCTCTCTTCTTGAGTCACAATCAGTACTTGTTGGTGTACGTGAGCAGCATCAGAACTAAACAGTGCTGGTCATCATCTGAGTTGCATCTAGTGAACAAAACTAATAAGTCAGAAGTATAACCAGTGGTGGGAAAAGTACTCAATTTTCATACTTATGTAAAAGTGCAGATATCACACCAAAATGTTACTAAGTAAAATACTACTCAAGTAAAAAAATACCTGGTTTTAAAACTACTTCAGTATGAAAAGTAAAAAGTATTACACATTCAGATCTATTAATCTTATAAAATGCAACCCATCCTTTTAAATTCACTCAAGAAAGGTTTGAATGCAGCATTTTAAGTTACAGTGCATCACAGTAAGGAAAACTGAGTCGCAAGAGGAGAAGCGGATATTTTCTTATTACTGAGAAAATATGCTGCTTGTAGGTAGCTTGGTCATAGCTGCAGTCCACTGCAGTTGCTAGGGGTGAAACTTGCCGAGATTGCCAGTGTACATTAACAGAATGATGTTACATTTTTCGATTCTGAATGGAAAAAAAAAATGCGATTTACATTCTACTCCAAATCGTGCAGCCCTACACTCAGGTCTGCTGTATGCTTTTTGCAAATCTTTTTATTATTATTATTATTATTATTGAGTGTATTGGAGTAAAAAGTTGGTTTTTGAAATGTAGCAACGTGAAAGTAAAAATTGCAACAACTTAAAATATTCAAGTAAAGCGCAAAAAAAACCCTACTTAATTACAATGACAAAGTATTTGTTCTTCATTACTTTTAAACCTCTATGAATAACTTATGTACCCCACAACTGGAGTAAAATAGAAGTAAAACAGAACAGAGCAGACACTATCAGAGGTGGTATGTATGCTTGTCAGGTGACTCCCAAAATGCCCATTATGGCTGTGCTGTCAGAGTGTTGTAACTGATCGATCACATGCCTCCATTCAGCCAGCTGTGATTGGACACTGGGTTTGTCTTTGCACCCATAGCACGTGGGATGTGACAACATACTCGGTTCGGATGCCAAGGAGGACCGGTGCCGTGTGTGTGGTGGGGATGGCAGCACGTGTGAGGTCACAGAAGGACTTTTCAATGACTCTCTCCCAAGAGGAGGTATTGTGAATGACAACAGGATGTTTTAATAATTTTTTATTTTTTTTTCTGGGGTGGGGGGGGTGCATCATGGGTGTGAACTTCCACTGAGGAGTGTGCTAGTTTAAGGTGTATGATCACCAAAGCTTATCCTGTGTTCCTGACTGGACCAGAACAACCCCTGTCTTGGCTACCTTGCCAGCTTTGACAGGTCTAAAATCACACTATGATGATATGTCCTCTTATCTTGTAGAAATTGCCATTTATGACAAACGGGTGTTTTTGCTCTGCCAGGAGCAGAGCTTTTGCAAGGCACTTGATCCTTCATGTAAATATTTGCTTCTTTGTGTCACGTTGGTGATAAACTGAATTTCTCAATCTCCTCAGTTGAGATACATTTAATCAGACGTGCATGCCTACAAATGTGTCATAGGTGTCATACTGCTAAGGAATATCCTTAGTTTTTCATGTAGGAATCCTGATATGGCACATATTTATGATTTTTTTTGTCCTGTATCACCTTGATGATAACTTGACGAATAAGGACATATTACTGTCATCTTTACTGTAGCTCTACTCCATTTTCTCGTTCTCTTCCAGGCTACATGGAGGTCGTTCTGATCCCACGTGGATCAGTTCACATCGAGGTCAAAGAGGTAGCTGTCTCAAAGAATTACATTGGTAAGTGGTTGCGCACATAATATTTTGTGACATTAAGAATGCAGTTGTATAGATGGCTAACCTGTTTTGTTGTGACTAGGAACAGTTTTTATTCACATTTTCTTGCACGTTGTACTGGTATCTGTTTCTTGCTCGTAGGAATTTCACACTCAGAGGGAGTAACAATACTTTGGACTTGAGAAATTCTCCCAGGCTGTTTATCCTTGAGTATTGTTTGCCAGCCAAGACTGCATTATAGACTTCTGGTTACTGCTGCTTTTTCTTACCTGCTTCCTCCATCACACCAGTCAGCGCCGCGGGGGAGACAGTCAGCTGCAGATGTGGTTTGTGAATCGGCAGAGCGGGTCTGTTTATTGCACAGCTATAAATCTGCATTACTGTGACAGCCAGTGCTTTCGCTCTGAGCAACTGATTTTAGTGGACAAGATGAAGGAGAGAGATCGTTTTTTTTGAATTACAGATACAGAGAAGTCACAGTCTCCGTAATTTAAACAGTCAGACAAGTGGATTTGGTTAGGGTAATCATAACTCAAACATAGATGCTGGCAGGCCGAGCGTCGGCTCAGCTCTCTGAAAC
Organism: Gnathonemus echidnorhynchus; assembly: GCA_026776725.1. Classification (NCBI taxonomy): domain Eukaryota; kingdom Metazoa; phylum Chordata; class Actinopteri; order Osteoglossiformes; family Mormyridae; genus Gnathonemus; species Gnathonemus echidnorhynchus. The sequence goes on from JAODJU010000119.1 coordinate 1,822,731, forward strand.
AATGACACGTTCCAAATTTGGCTCTGGTGAGATATTAGCGAAGCATCTGAAACAATATGCCAGAAGTGGTTTGATTTATTAAGGCTGAAGGACGGCATTTAATATGTTGTTTCGTCCAACGTCAGATTCATGGAGTAGGTCTGATGCCCGTCTGTGATGGGAGCACAGGACCCCTGCTCGGTGAAAAAGAGTTGCATAGAGATGGTGAATGCGACGTGGATTTACTCGCCTTTATTAAATTGTCCACTGGAATGATCCTGTAGTTTAGAATTTAAGAAGCAGATCTCCTGCCAAGTGAGAGTCTGCACATGGTTTTTGGATTCTCTGCCAATGGGGCATCTGTCTGTGAAGAACGTCACTTTTGTGCTGAGTTTTTTCCATGAAAGGATGCAGAATATGTGGAAAAAGGAAGCCTGTGTAATTAGTAACGAAAAGCAAAGCTGATGAGTCACGCTCACCGCTCCCCGATAACATAGGAGATTACGGCCAGCTCCTAATGATAACCTCGGAGGGATGTCGAGAGCAGGAGGATCAGCCGTGATTTGCGGCTTGGCTGCTGCTCAGATGTGAGAAAGTGGAGATTCGGGAGATTTATTGTGGTTGGAGACGGAACCTTTGTTTTGACGACAGGCGGAACGGAGCTCCATTTTTACCTGAGGAGGTCGTTTTTCAAGGTGTAGCTCCAAGGAGGCTAGCCTTCAGTGGCAATGGGGCAAAAGTCGTTGTCGGTGATATCAGGATGCCTTCATTTCACGTCTTTCAGCGCTAAAGTCTGAAGGAGATGAATACTACATCAACGGGGCGTGGACCATCGACTGGCCCCGGAAGTTCGACATTGCCGGAACGGCGTTCCACTACAAAAGGCCGACGGATGAACCCGAGTCACTGGAAGCCCTGGGGACCACCACAGAAAACCTCGTTGTCATGGTAACACCACCACAGCATCACAGTGCCTCCTTATTGTGAAATTATATGTCTGTGTATCAAGGAGCCCTTTGCTATAGGTGTGGTTTGGCCAACGTGAGCTTCACGTGTAGGATGGCTTGAATAATATGGAAAACTGAAAGAGTAACGTCAGTGGTGATAATGCGAATCCTAGACCAAGATGCAGATTTCAAGCCAGCTTTCCTAGCTGTTTACATTACTGTGATGGGGAAAAAAACTAATAAAACAACACAAAATAAGGAAACCCTCATAAAAATGTATCCTTTGTTGTTTGCATACTTAATAGTTGACGTGGCATTATTTGGCATGTTGTTATAAAGGGTCTCAGTATGGCCAATTTAACATTGTGTTTTCACTGTAAATAATAGGATTTAAAATATATCAAAAACTTCTCCTTAATGTAGAAGTGCTATTACACTGGGAATCCAAAATGACAACATTATATGTTCTTCACTTATATTAACAGATATTTTTTTAAAAACTGCTTGGATAACTCACAGACAGATGCTCACACACACAGACACACTTACAGACAGATGGTCACACAAAGAGATACACTCATAGACAGATGCAGACAGATGGTCACACAAACAGACACACTCACAGACAAATGCTCACACACAGGCACACTCACAGACAGATGCTCACACACACAGACACACTCACAGATAGATGCTCACACACAGACACACTCACAGACAGATGCTCACACAGACACACTCACAGACAGATGCTCACACAGACACACTCACAGACAGATATTTATATACGTGTGTATGTTTATAATATTTATATCTTTGTCTGGCCTGTGGTTTCCTAGACCATGCTGGCTTTCGGCTGAAATTTAAGGCTGAAAATACCAGACCTCACAGGAGTACCGGAATAGAAAAGGCCGGCCAATCCACCACAAGTAATTTCCTTGTGGCTCAAAGAGCTGCCCCTCATACCCATAATCCTTTTCTGCCTCTCAAACTCAAACATAAACACGGCAGAACCGCAGCCGAACTTGCTAAATATATATAGGCGGGCACGGTACCAAGGGACGTGGGCAAGGCAGGCTGCTCGATTGCTGGGGGTTTGTGCGTAGAGAGCTACACGGGGATATCTATCCTCATCCCCTCCCCCTCCTCACGTTCACCAGCACACCAACTGTACGGTGTAAAATGTCAATATTTGCCTTTAAATACCTTGATTATTAAATCACTTGACACTGCATCCACGTGGTGTTGGAGTGAGAACAAATTATTTAAGAGAACAAGACTTATAATTAAGCTCTGCGATAGGCTGGCCCCCTGTCCAGTGTTGTTCCCTGCCTCGTGCCCGTTGCTTCCGGGATAGGCTCCGGACCCCCCGCGACCCAGTAGGATAAGCGGGTTGGAAAATGGATGGATGGATGGACTTATAATTAATATAGCAGATATAAGAAAATACAGGTACAAGCAGTTACATCTCCATTACCACAGTGTTACCATAAATTTTATTACTACCCTCATGGGAATACAGTAAAGATATTCCCAATTCCTGCTATTTTTGCAGGAATATAGAAGGTAATCCGTGATATTACCATTTTCCCCATTTCTGTGCAGCCCTACAGTTGTGCATCAGTTTCATTTGAAGGCCTCTCTGCTGTGCAGGTCCTACTGCAGGAGCAGAACCTGGGCATCAGCTACAGGTTCAACGTACCCATCGCGCGGACTGGAAGCGGGGATAACGAGGCTGGCTTCTCCTGGCACCACCTGCCCTGGTCTGAGTGTTCCACCACCTGTGCTGGGGGTAAGAGTCTCACAGCAACGTGATAAGTGGCCATTTAAACGTGAAAGTCTCACCGCATGCTACAGGTTTGCTGCAGCTACTTTGATACACCAGAGGATTCGTCAGTCATCGCTAAACGGAAAGCCAAACCTCACTTGTGTAGACCTGCCTCTGAGCACATCTAGATGTACGAACAGAATTATGTATTTAAAAGATAAAACCATGGACATTTATAAGGTATCACAAGGCTTGACTTGCAGTTCATGTCTTCAGATATACTCACCCATCTGTCAGCTGTGCATTTGCGACAAAAATAAGGCATTTTGAAAACGCAAGCCAGTAATGGGTTTGAGACATTTGGCGACTGACATGAAATTATTTGATTTAGCTGCCAAGTTTCTTAAGTATTTCAACCCTCTCTCAGAATTAAGGACTTAAACATATACTTTCCATATTTCAGAGAGTTTGAGTAAAGGATTATTGTATAATTTGTATGAACGTACTCCTAAGCACTTTGGTCGGTTTACCAGTACAACTGTTTTACAGATGAAAGATATCCCAAAGTCGGCCCTCTATATAATTAAATCTCCTAACTTCCCCACCACAGTTAAATGTGGGCCATTGCAAAAAATCGTTTGCCCAAAAATTGCAGACCTGTGCTGTTCTTTGCGAGCTTTATACGTGACTATTTAAAAGCATCCAAAGAATTTGCTAAATTTTAAATACAAACATCGCTGGCACGGTCTTGGGAATTTTTGTTACTAAACCACTAAAAAATTTAAAGTACAGCCTCTTCCACGAAATGTTGCCTGAAGCTGCCTCCTGGATATTTTATTGCTGTTAAATGTGACTTTATCAAGGTTCTAGAGCCTTTACTAATACAAGATCAAACTGCTCCCAGGTCTATGTCATGTGATTCATGTCTGTTTTGATAACACTCTGGTATAGAGACAAACTCTAATGTCAGTGTATAAGGTCAAGGTCATTACATCACTTTCATGTAAATAAAGCAGGAGAAAAATCAAGTGCATACCGAGCCTCAACAAACCTATTAGTTATCATTAGCTACCAGTTCTGGCTCTTGTATTTTACTTGTTTGATGGCGTATGGCACCACGGCAATCAGGATGTTGAAAACACCTAGCGGGAATGCACTGGTGAATACAGGGGTGGGGTCACTGGGGAGCTGGCTCCAGCTGATTGGCCCCTGTAGTGCCCCCCCCCTCCCCTGTCACTCACCAATAGAAAACATATCATTGGCTAATGACAAGGATAGCCTCTCTTGTAGCCTCTCTTGTATCCTCTCTGTCCTGAAGTGGTTAACATCCTGGCACCTCAAGACTCTTTGGGCAGTCTTTGGATAGCATACTAGTGCCCAGGCTGCATGGATGGAGGAAACGAGGATCCCAGAGTCTGCCTGGCTTACGAGTGGGTGTCAGGGTCAGCATGTGCCTGACCTTAACCAGGGCAGCATGTCCTAACATAGTGACCTTAAACCCTTGACAGATACCCAACCCCCTGGTGGCTACGCTAACTCTATGACCCTTACCACCCTCCATTTTAAGATGAGTACTTACGGTCTCTCTCCTTAGATGTTTTTCTCATGGATGTTCATCCAGATAATATGGACTGTTGTAGAGTTGCCTGAGCTGAGGTGTGAAGTATTTATCTGGATGTGTTGTTGAAGTGGTTTTCTGAGCAAGATTCTTTGTGTTGGTTACTGTGGCTAGTTCCCCATCACACTAGCTAAATGGATAGACCCGCATCCTTGCTGCCTGGCTTTTTAGCATGGGACGAGTCTCGGAGAGGCACAAAGGGTTTCCTCGACATCCTGGGGGGCTGATAAGCGGACCTGCTGATGGCATATCTGTGACATAGGCAACATGACGTGTCTGGTCTCAATCCAATAGGTTCCCAGAAGCAGGAAGTAGTGTGCAAGAGGGTGGACGACAGTTCTGTTGTGCAGAACAGCTACTGTGACCCAGACAGCAAGCCACCGGAGAACCAGAGGGACTGCAACACAGAGCCCTGCCCCCCTGAGTGAGTGTGCGGGCCCACCTTCCATGATGAAGGCCACGATGAATCGCGTCTTCCGGACTCTCCTGACACCACAAACGTTGGTGTTTTACCATCTTGTTTTGGTTCCAGGTGGTTCATCGGTGACTGGTCTGAATGCAGCAAGACATGCGACGGGGGCAGCCGGGCACGGACGGTCCTGTGCATACGCCGCATCCGGCTTGCTGAAGAAGAGACACTGGAGGACAGTCACTGTCTGACCCATCGGCCCATTGAGAGAGAGTCTTGCAATAACCAGTCATGTCCCCCACAGTGGGTCACCCTGGACTGGTCAGAGGTATTGCTGCAGTTTCCAGAAATTTCCCACCTTCTGTTAAGTCTGTTAAGGGATGGGTAGTACGATGTTGTCACCCTGTCATCTGATGAGTTGTCCCCCCCCCCTCCAATCCTAGTGCACCCCCAAGTGCGGCCCTGGCTTCAAGCACCGTATTGTCCTTTGCAAGAGCAGCGATCTGGCCAAAACCTTCCCCCTTGCCCACTGCCCTGACCACAACAAGCCCCCGGTGCGCATCCGCTGCAGCCTGGGCCGCTGCCCGCCCCCCCGCTGGATCCCAGGAGAGTGGGGACAGGTACCATTCCCTCCCACCCCCTTCGGCAACCAAACTCCATTCTGCATGCTCTCGTAACACCAGAACCCAAGCCTTCACACTCTGCAGGCTATTCTGGCTTTTGTCCTCCTTGGCTGTACGGCTTAATCGCTTAATTGAAGTCATTATTTTGATTAGACACACTGTCCAAACCTAGGGAGGAGGGAACACGTTGGCTTAGTGGGGAGTACTGTTGCCCCCCCCATCTCTAAATTTCCCTTAGCGTGTCAGCATTGTGTAATCACTGAGCCCTTGCAAAACCATTTTACAGACACAGAGCAGAAAAGGCCATCAGTGATTGCGAATGCAGTCCGACAGTAGAATTATATTTTCCTATTAATTTAATTCAAACTCCCCAACTAAACATTGCATCATGGGTTGCTCCTGTTTTTCCAACAGACTTCTCAGTAAGCTGTTTCTCCCAAATCACATGGTCTCCCCTACATGAGACTCCTGTCTGAACCTGCCTTCACGAGGCGAGAGGCCTGAAGCTGCATATTTATCCCTCGAATCCCCTGTGTTTTGGTCAGCGGTCAGTGTAATTTACATTGTGGTGATTAATGCTGGTGTTCGGGGAGCCGCTGACGTCCGCGTGCGGCGGAGCGCGTCAGGAGCATGTCGGCAGCGGCGGGAAAATCCCGGCCTCCCTGGGGCTGCTTCTGAGTTACACCCCGGTCACAAAACAGAGAGAGAGACTGAGAGATAGCGACAAAAGCCGAGCAATATTCCTAAATCACAATACAGCTTAAACAGATCAAACAGATTCTGGGGGGCGTCCCAACGTCACACCTCTGTTTGACGCGCGGGTCTCGTTACCAGACTCCAGAAAAAGCCAGTTAGCTTTTGAAAAGAAAAGTTGGTACTTGACTGGACATAACGAGCTCATAGCCTTTAAGAAGCACACAGATGCTGGTGCTGAGGTTTCCTGGTTGCAGATGTCACATCCCTTTATTAAGTGTCGTTGGACCCCTCGCTCAGTTTCTTGTGTCCGCATTGTTTGCGTTGAGATGTGAGGCTTTGCCGTCTCAGTGAGCTTAAACACGGAGGATCTATGGGATCTCTGCAAATAAACAGTCCGGATGATCTTCCTTTGACCTATGACCTGTTAATCCCCTTGAACCAGGGGGCCCCTGACCCCTGACCCCCACCCCCACCCTCACAAGAGGGCACTGTGTGCTTTACTGGCTGTCTTTGAACAGCTTTGACTTCTTAATTCCATAAGTTATTCCTCTTGGGCTGATAATTGGTTGGATCTGCTCTGTTGGGATTAGAACCTGCACACATTCTAGGGTTCTCGCAGCAGTATCGTGACAGCAGTGATATCCCTTATACAACACGCGTTGGGTCTATTTTTGGTTTGGTACTCTTGGAGCTTGAAGACTGCTCTCCCTCGCTAGGCTAATTACCTTGGTGCAGCCAGATTCCAGGGGAATTTCTTATATGGCCGGAGTCCCAGGACCTGTAGGGCCAAAAGGTCAGTGGGGTATAATCCCCTTTAAGGCCTCCGGTGCTGACAAGGCCCACCTGTGATGGCTTGGAAGAACCACAGTAGTCAAGGCATCTTCATCCAAAGGAGGACGGGATGCTGATCTGGGAGGGAAGCTGATTAGAAACAGCAGTCAGCGAACGGGAACGACTCATTAGTGGCCTGTTAGCAGGGTGGCTGGGTCTCCAGCACTTGTCTGTCCTTCTGGTGACCGTCAACGTCATGGCTCCTTCAGACCAACATGGAAAGGAACGCAAATGAATTGATTGACTAAAGATTGACTAAACTTCCCTGGGATTTAGTTGGGAGGAATTCTTTGTTCTTTGCAGGATACGGTGTGACAGCATGTATGTGTGCATTCATGCCGGGGATGGAAATTCAAGACGTTTGCCAGTGAATCCCTGAGTCAGACACCCTCAGCGGTCTTGCAGCCACCTGACAGGAGTCACTGAAAGTTTAAACCCAACAGAATGAAAGTCAGCGTAACCTGGCCAAGCTCCACAGAGCGCCAGGGCTTCGCTGCACAGCTTCGAGGCCACGACAGATCATTGCTAATAAAACCTCCTGGAATGCGGACCTCCTTGGTGGTGCCACACGTGGACAGGCTCGGGTTAATCACCTCAGGACAGGGGACACTAGGGCTCAGCCCAGGAGCTTTTTTTTTTTTAGTGATTATTTGTCATTGTTGACACACCACAGCACACAGTGCACAACAACGAAATGTGTCCTCTGCATTTAACCCATATGTGACTTTCGTGACATAGCAGGGGGCAGCTAATTCAGGGCCCGTGTCAAACAGCAGCATTTTTGGATAATCTTGTATATCAAGTGGGGCCATAGATTTACAAGTGCCCCCCCCGGCAACAGCTGCATTTCCTCCATTTCTTCCATGAGGCTAATTAATTAACGAGTATTACCCGCGTGTCCCCTCTCCCAGTGCTCGGCGCAGTGTGGCCTTGGGCAGCAGATGCGCACCGTGCAGTGCCTCTCCTACACGGGGCAGCCCTCCAGCGAGTGTCCTGAATCCCTGAGGCCCCCTGCCATGCAGCAGTGCGAGAGCAAGTGCGATGCCACCCCCATTTCCAACGGTGACGGTGAGTGCCCCATCTCCCATGGCAGCAGCCACTACTAGCATGTTAGCATGTTAACATTCTGTTCTGATGAGTAGGAGTGCATTTCTGTATATTTAACCGCTTAAACCATGACAAAAAAACTAATTTTGCATTCAATAACTGTCAAATCTTTGTTTAAATATTAAATCTTTAGCATATATACTTAAGGGACACTGAATTATATTCAGTCAGAGGCTCTTAACCGGGGGGGGAGAGATTTCATAGGGTCCATACACTTGGATGGGAAAAAATCTACATCTTTATTAAAAGTAAACTTCCTATTGAAATTTACGGTGGGGGGGGCATGGGCTTCAGCAGATAGCCACCGGGGTCCAAGGCATAAAAAAAGCTATCATACTGACCTTTATATCTCTGCATTATTTGGTATTTTGAAATATTCGGGATAAAATTCAAAGGGGGAGAGGGGGGTAGTCCCCCACAATATTGTTCGCCGAATGACAAATTTTATTGTGGAGGACTTCCCATGTTTCAGTAGTGTGTAGATGTAATACCATATTGTTATAATACCGCCCAAGCCAGGTACTGACCCATTTTGAGTATAATGGAAACAGGGGCTTGGTGCTAGAAGAGTCCTCATGTTGGTGTGACCCACTCAGATAATCTGAAAATGGCCTGGAGTCGGATCAGATGCCCGTGTGTCTGTTCAGCTACAGGGAAGCGGGCAGGAAATCAGTAGGATTACCTCTTGGATGTCGTACCAGGGTGCTTAAGTTTGTGACACCCTCATAAGATTACCCTGGGGGCGATAACCAGAGATGAGAGGACCATCTATTTCCATCCCACGCTCTCTGGGCTGTTCAGATGGCCTAATAAGGGAAGACCCCCCCCCCCCATCACGATAAAGCCATTAATCCCCAACCGTTAAGCTACAGGCCGACATGGCGGCCAGCCTACGAACCACGCCAGGAAGCATCTCCGCGGAGACAGCGTGATTAGGATGCGAGGCCTGAAAGCACACGGCTTATCTGGGGGGGCTTTGTGTGCATCTGGCATGGCCCTGTTCGCGCTGACACGTGACGTGCGAGTGGGGTGCCCCCTGAGGATGTTAGACTTTCTGGGCCACCGGGGTTGTCCCTCCCAGCGGCCCGACGTCACATCAGCGAGTGGGACCACCCAAAGACGGAAAACGTTTCACTGTTGCCGAGTTAAGAGTGTATGTTGACTATGAGTACCAAGTTTTATCTGACGGTCTAATATATCCCAGAACTTGACATGCAACGGTATTCGCTTCATGGAGGGGGGGTGGCGCATCATAATCTTTTGGTTCTTTTAGTGTATAGATGTATTTAAGAAGAAACATGCCATGATTCCCTCCCCCAGGATGGACAGAGAGTTCCCTCCCCCACAGCAGCCCAGTAACCCAGATCAGCAGGTCTAGCTCCGGTTGCGCTCACTTTGCCTTTGATGACAATGTTGGAGGCTGAATGGCCCAACGAGACGAGCGCCATGCTGAGGGCAGGGTAACGACAGCGTGCCCAGCTGCTGAAGTCCAGCGTGGGGACTCGGGCTCTTAACGAGACATCTTACGTTGTATCCATCTCACACCCTCACCCCCCCCCCCCTCGTCTTGCAGAATGCAGAGACGTAAACAAGGTGGCCTACTGCCCACTGGTGTTGAAGTTCAAGTTCTGCAGCCGCGCATACTTCAGGCAGATGTGCTGCAAGACATGCCAAGGACACTGACCCGTGTGGGAGAGGGACTAGCGCTGGGGATTGGACAGCCGGACGAGGAAGACGAGGAGGAGGAAGAGGAGGAGGGCTGTGGGGAGCAGGGGCCCATGTCTGGCACCCGCATGTGTTTTTTTATTTTTTTCATTATCCTGTGGAAACCCAAACCACTGCTCAGCCTGGGCTGACACATCTCAGTTTACCTGTCACTTCTGTGAAGTGGGAACTTATGTGATTGTTGCTGTTAATGTTATTTTTATTATAATAATAATGACGACAATTATTATTATTATTACTATTATTATGATTGTGTTCGTTTGTTGTTTGTAATCCAAAGTGCTGGACACGTCACACGCAAAAAGGTGCACCATACTGCAGATGCAGATTTAGAGTTAGACTTTCCTTGGAGGTGTGGGTGCCTGTGGAAATGCCTGGGATGCCCCCCCCCCTCCTGGGACCACAAAGTCACAGTAGACTGTAATTGTGATTCTGCCTCGCTTTGACTCCCCGGCCTTGTAAATACACCGCCCCCTACTGGCCTCGACGTTTCTGTTATTATCTAATAAAGTGAATCCGTTAGTACTCCTTTTTTGCATACACTCCTGATTAAATCTTGTCATTTTTTTTAAAATAAGATCTTTATATAAAGTTTGGCAGTTTGTTAACGGGCATGCCACTTTAAGAGCATACCACCTTAAGAGCATACCACCTTAAGAGCATACCACCTTAAAAGTATACCACCTTAAAAGCATGCCACCTTAAGAAACCTGAACAACTTTAGAGGTGGCAGTAAGATGTTGTGGTAAGATATTACCTTTTTTGTAGTTTTTTTCTTCCCCCTCCCTCTTTCCCTCCTCCTCTTCCTCTCTCTCTTAAGAAAACAAGTAATGAGGCTGCATCTTTGCTGTTCGCTCCCACTTCTGTCGGTGTCAGAGACTCACTGGCTGGACCACACATGCTGTCCTGCAGACACGTGGGCCAGTGCAGGACCTCCAGCCTGGAGGGGGCGCCTCAGAAAAGTACAGAGAGAGAGAGAAAAGGTGCTCAGTGTTACTGAGAGGCTTGTCTTTACACTATGTTGGGGGTTCGGGAACTAATGGGAGACAGAAGAAGTTAAATTTAACCTGGTTGGGTGGGAGGGGGTGTCCTCCCAGATGGTGAAAGGGGAATACACCTGTTTTAATGAATAGGCTTGGAGGCTGGGCCCCTGAGCCACCGCTGGATCTCATGTCCCAGTCTGCCTCCCCCCAGGTAGAATCTCATCCTAAAGCAGGGTCCAGGACTCAGAGCCTTCACACAGCTGAGAAACTGCACTCTCAGGTTCCTGGGATCAAACAGTGAAATTAACCTGCCGTGCATATGAAAACTATTGCATGTAATGAGGGTGTATGCCAGTGAGAGGCGCTGTTTCAGGCCTCAGCGTGGAATGCATGTGCTCATTAATATCTGAAGTGCATTGCTACGGGAAACAGGTGCTTTATGTGTGTCCCTTCCCCCTCATTTTGAGATGGAGATCCCTGAAACACATGCTCGCCACAGCATACAGACTATAACCGAGCAACTGCATCTCCACGGCAGTGTCATGTGACCTACCCGGCCTGGAATGGGTTCAGGCACATCCCAGGCCAATCTCCCATGGACACGGATGGACAGATGGATCATGACAAACCAGATCTTTGCTGATCTCCGATTGGCTACCTCCAGACCATGTGATTATCCACCACCGCCTGTTTACTCAGCCTGCACTTGGAGCTGTCTCAAAGGGAAGGTGTGAGCCGTAACACATTTCTGCGGAGTATTCCAGGTACCTGGGAAGCTTCCCCCCATCCCACTCTTCCACTGGTGGAGGACTCTGTTTTTGGTGCTTCCAAGCCCTCCCCCCCCCCAGTAATCTGTGATGCACTTCTGCACAATGCTGCCCCAGCTCACTTGACAGTGGCTAGACTTATCTTGGGCCATTGGTGTACGTGTTGGTGCATGAATTTTACCCTTTTGGGGGATGGGGTTTAATGTGACTTTTACCTCAGTCTGGGTATTCGGAAGGAGGCCTTTTTCTGCGGACGATGGACTTCTCAACGTAACTCTGGCCTGTGCTGCTCTCCTTCATGTACTCTAGCCAGACGGTGTTTGGACACCCCAAGAGCCGGTGAGGAACCTCTTACTTTTGTATGCAGCTGGGGTTTGAAAAGGCTACAAAACACAGGAGATAAACACTGAGACTGAAACAGAACAGAATGTAAACTGGACGTGTAACATGCGGATTAGATAGAAAGAAATAAAAATGGCGAAATATCTATGAATCATGACAGATCCTCTTATCATTAAAGAGCCCCAATATTTCACGTTAATTGTTCTTCCGCTGTACTTTGTAGACCCTGTACAAGATAAACACGCACCATTTTGAAATCAACTTAATAACAAAGACTGAAAAAAAGAGTAAGAAAAAAACAGTCAACGAGACATGTTAAAGATTGATTGTTATAATTACATTGTCTGGCAGATTCTTGTGTAAGTTTACAGGTGTGGGATCAAGGAGCTTCCCAAGACTCAACAAAACTGGCAACCCGTAGCTGTGAACTCTGGTGTCTGGATGTCATGTCACTTACCCCGTAAACGCTGGTTTAGTTGCTTGTATTTTGTATGCAGTATTAATGTTGGTACACTGTTACTAATGTTTTTATTTCCAGTTGTAAATTATATGCTAATTTATTACGTTGTTTCACTTGCATCACATGTATTTCACTGCATGCAATTAAAAAAATTTAGAAGAATAAAAATATGTGCAGTGAAATCCGTTCCCTGGCAACCTGCTTTAACGTAAGGACAATAAAGAAGCTGATCTGAGAGATTTGTGTGTTACGCAGTATTTTCACTCCAGCTGTATGTAAAAGGATGTGGTCGGCTGTGTTTAAGGTATTGCTCTGTCCTGCCTTGGGTAGCTTATAAGACTTACATCTGTGCAGTGGGCAGTAAGTATACTCAAGTTTTAAAAGGCACCAAGGAGGGTAACCAACACACAGATGTTAGACCCAGACAACGCTGAAGCCTTTCTTTGAAGGGTTTCCAGCAAGTTAAGAGGCTTGAGGTTGTTGGGATTTGACAAAAAATGAAAAAGCGTCTAGGATGTCATGGTGGCTCAGTGGGTAGCTGTTGCCTCACACAACCATGGTCGGGGTATGGAATCCTGCCTCTGCTAATGTGTGTGTGTGTGTAGTTCGCATGACATGCAGACATTCGGTTAGGGTAACTGGTGTTTTTTAACTGCCCATTGGTTCAGATTGTCCTCTGATGGACTGGCATCCTCTCCAGGGTGTACCCCTGCCCTCTGATGGACTGGCATCCAGGGTGTACCCCTGCCCTCTGATGGACTGGCATCCAGGGTGTACCCTAACGCTGTGGTACCAGGGGTAGCTTCCAGGTCCCATGACTCCAGGCTAAGTGGTTAGAAGAAGAATGGGTAAAACGATTCCATTCTAACAAATGAGAAACATTATAAAACCATGTAGTTAAATCTTTGACCACACCCCCATACTCAGTGGCTTTGCCTGAACGAGGTTTGCTTTTTGCTGCTGTATTTCCCATGTTACTCATTTCTGATCATGAAGACATTCGGGTTTAATCCAGCTCTTAGTAGGAATTCACTTACATGTCTCAAAATAATGTTTTGATCGTGTATCGCCGGAATGCAGCCGGTCTATCTGTGACTGGCATTGTGTTCTGCAGCACAGTAAAATAGCATTTTGTTAGCAGTGTATGAGTAGCGTTCAGCTGGAAACACACACATCAGTCTCATTTTCTGAAATAAAACAATATGGGTGACTCCTGTCCATCTAAATAGCTTTTTTGCTGATGTCAGATATACACATACTCAGTAGCCACTGTATTATTATACTCTTGCTGGTTAACGCAAACAGCTCGATCAACCAAACAGTAAGCCACGTGATCGCATCTCAATACTGGAAGGGTGAAGACGTTCTGTTACCATTCGACTAAACGCTGGAAATGGATCTCCTTAGTGATTCTAAACATCATGTTTGGGGCCTAGTGGTTCCTGCACCTCAGAATATACAGGTCATGATGTGATAAAAAAAAAAAAAAAAAAACATTGTTACTGAGAAAAATCAGAGGTGAATGGCCAGGATTAAGTCTAACAGGAAGGCCACAACTCAGTACAATGTGTCTCTATAATCTGCCCATGATCAAAGAATTCAGGCTGTCAAGGAGCTAGCTTGGGGTCCTGCTGGCCACTGGCCAGCAATTGTTTATGATCTACTCACAGTAGAATTTCTACTCTTCTGTTTTCACCTTTGTTGTGGGTTGAATAGCTTTTTTGTTATTAATATGTATCTTCAAGCCTCTTTCATTGGTCACTTTTCAAATGTTAATGTAAAGGTCATATAAATTTGTACTTTGATTCACAGGCAGTATTACCACGGCACCATTTAACCCATAACATTAGTATTTAATGCCCCTCTAACTTTGAGTTTAATTACTGTCTAATTTCACTTTATCCAAGCACACGAAGTAGGCCATACCATATTTGTCATATCTAAATAATCTTATTCTGTGACAGATTTTTATAAAATCTGAATTTCTAGAAACAAATTTATGGCAACAACTGTCACATTGATAAAACTCTAACAGTCCACACAATTATACAACATTGTTAAGAACAATTTACATTTTGTATATCGAATGACATATTGGGAGTGAAATGTTATGTCTTCCATTGCCAAACAGTCAAACTGTTGGTTCAGGACCTGGATTGTGCCCAAAAATGCACAGGTTCAAGGCCCAGTCAGAGGCTGTCTTTACTTAGCTTCCAGCAGATTCCTACAAGGATCAGTCCAGTGACACACACATACATACATACATCCATGTATTCCATCTACCTACAATCTGATTTTCCGGATAAGGGCTGTGATACAATCGAGAACAGCTTCCTAAATATACATAGTCGAAACAAACAAATCAAAATGGTTTTATCAAATCAATAAAAATGAAAAAATCAAAGTAATGCCTGTTGAATTACTGTGAAATATTTAACAGGCAATCATTGGAGATAATTTCACATTCTCCAAAAATGCATTTAATGATTTAATCTGAAGTATTTGGGGAATGCCTGACCAGAGCACTGCGGTGTGCAGAGGAGTATCTCATGTAAATTTGCAGTAAGAGGTTCTCTGCGTGTTTTTTTTCTTGGATTACTTATCATAGAAGATATTTCAATTTTTTCCAGTTATTCTGCTAGTCTGTGGTTTCTCTAAAGTCTAGACCATGCTTGAATATTTCACATATAAGCGTATAGTGGTCTAAACATAATGTCCTAAGATACCCTACAGCTGTACATACAGGTGGTCACTGAGAGAGAGCATCAGCTCGTGGGCCTACCTACCCACAATCCTTGGGTCTGAAGCGCAACCACAAACCAGTGTGCTGCCAGTGGCTTTACTTCAGGAATGATGACACATCAGTTTAAAATACCATGCAAATTCCTGTGGCCCAACATCATATTTACTTACATTAATTCCACACTATTAAAATTAAACAAAAATTTTAGCTCCTGGACAAACAGGATCTCTATTTCGGCACAACAGCCATGATGTGAATACGTTTTTTAAAGGATATGTGGAATAAGATCCTTCCCCACCTTTCGGTCGGGGTGTTCAAGATGTGGTTTCACTCCAGTTTAAATAAGAATCTGGAAAATACAACCGGGGACCTGTATCACAAAGCTGGATTTCTTGTTTAGCTAGATAACTTGTTGGATTTAAGGTAGTCTGGGCTAAATGTAAGTGAATGAAGATAAAGGCCTTTTAAACTGGGGTAAATTAAATCTGACAAGTTATCCAGCTAAGCAAGAAATCTTGCTATTTGAAACAGATCCTGGTATTGCTAAATGGCTTTCCGACTTGCTTCACTGGAACACAGTTGACTCGGGTGTGACATCATTCCGAGTTCCGACCTCCGAGGTAAATAGAATTAGTATTAATTAGTATTAGTATTGGAATTAGCATTAGTATTTTAGATGGTACAGATCGATTTATTTGCTGTTGTGTTGTCATCACTCAGTAGGCCAACCACTCTCAGAGAACCTCCGTTACTCCTACAAGAACCTGGTTCCTTGACAAGATAGAGTTCACACACTTGTGTGTACAGTTTACCTATTTGTTTGCACTTTTATCAGTGCACTTTGTCAAACTTGCTCAAACTTATGCATGTTGAATATATTTATTAGGGGTCCAAGCAGTGTTAGCTGCAGGTTAGGTGTCCTGTTTGCACTGTTTTGTCCTATCATTCCCCCCGTGCAATGTGGCACAAGAATTTCACTGTAGATTAGATTTGAACTACAGACATTTCCAAAAAACAGAAGTACAAGTGACTTGTGTCAATTCTAATTTGTAGTTGTATTTTTGTGAAACAGAAACACAGAGGCATCACCAAACTAAATATTCCTGCTCCTAAAGAAGCTACATCATTATGGATTCGATTCAAGTCTGAGGTACAATCTGCTGCTCCAGAACAGACTTGAAACTGAGCTGCAATACTGGCCTGCAGAAACATCTTGGAGTAGCACAGTGGAACATCTGGCCATAGACTGAGTAAAACCTAGTAATGGTTTTACAAAAATGTAATGTTCCAAATAAAATCATGTAAAACATTATCCAAAATTAGGTCAGATCTATATTTTTTTAAAAAGTAATTTCTATGTTAGCCTTAAAAGTTCATCTGCACTCAAATCCTGGGGAGTTCTGAATACAAGAATCAGTGCAAGTTTTAAAAATACAGTATGGGTCCAAAAGTGAAAGCTTTACGGTATCTGAATAATGGGGAATGGCAAACTGGTTAGTGCATGGCCAAGGTGTTAGTCCAGCAGGTGGGAAGGGCTTTAATCCAGTAGGAAACATCAAGACATCTTCCAGGGACACAGCAGTTATTTGTTCTGGGGGGAAAAACTAATATAATAGTTCTTTCTAGTAATGTATAATCTGCCATCTATAAAATTTTTAGTTAGGTTAATAAATAACAAACCTTAACAGTCCAGAAGGTAGGGTTTCCCTGTGTCAGTTTCCCGGGACTCCTGTCTGCGTGTCCAGGCATTTTTTCAAAAATTGACAATTTGTCTGGGTTTAGCAATGCAATCCATATGACCCAACGACGCAGGTTAGCGGGTGCCAAGTGAAGGAAAAGGCAGCAATTTTCAATATATGACAGCCACTCTGTATCATCACACAGCATTTGCAAGGCTCATGCACACATTCACTTTACAAATCCATACAGGACACGCTGCTTACGAGTGACGGCAACTTCCGGAAACCACTGGCACTTTGACACCTTTTTTTTTTGCATGGGAAAAGTGAATTGTGTCATTTGTTTCAAGTTTAACAAATGTTAGCATAGTGTTTTGTAACTTTTGTTGAATATAACAATCCTGTCCAATGCAGCACATGAGGGGTTCCTTTGCTGAAGAATAGTTTAAGATTTGAGATTGACAATTTGAGATTGTTGATGACCTTATGACCTTATAATCATGTCAGGTGTTATTTTAGTCTGTGCTGCAGACTTGTATCTTCTGCAGTGATACTATTGTTGTGTGGAGTTCAGTAGAAGAAAATAGTTCCAAGATTAAACTGCTCACTACAAAGTCTGTGAATTATCTTGAGTAACCGGGTCATGATTTCCCGAGACATTGCTGTTGGATTTTTCAAATGTATTTTTCTAGCACTTTAATCACCAGATAAAGAATGACATTCACTCCCATTAAATTCGAGAAAAGTCCAACATTTCTACAACTGATATCTCCAAAACTAAGCAACTCCTAGTAGAACAACCTAGATGAATAGATTGCACAAAAGCCCCTCTAAAACATGTCTTTTTCAGTTTTGACGAAAAAATAATATAAAATACCCAAATCGCTGTTTAAATCTCAATCACTCTCTCACAGGTGTCCTTTGTGGTGTATGACCACGGAACATGTTTTTTCACCGCGAAATCCATGGCACATATGTCCCACGGCGGCTGGAAAACTCATCACTGTCACTCAAATCTCTGGATCGTTTCTGCTGCTCACCACACGCTGAGGGATGGGTGCTGCATATTTGAAGCGCTGGACCTTCAAGGACGCGCTGCATTGCCATGGAGAGACAGCTCATCGGGGGGGGGGGGTCACCCGCTTTCCTGATAAGAACGTGTGAATTGGATAAGACCCAGGGGGACATTCCCTGCTTCTCACGTTCCTCCAATTTGAATGGATAGATAAAAATAGGCATTCAAACTAACGGATGGGGCCACTTAGCACAACAAGGCGGTAAGATAGATAGTAAAAGAAGATAGTAAAGTTTGGTAAGTCGTGGACCATCATTGTACTTAGTCATTAATTGACGTGTGACCCATACAGAAGGGGAACCGGGACCTTGGGGAGATAGCAAAGCTCATTGAATTGTGCGCTTGATCACTCATCCTAAATGGGGGACAATGGCCGCACTGGCTCATCCCCATGCAAAACAAACAAATGGGACTCCTAAGCTCGTCACTTGAGACAGAACACCAAAGATGGTCAGCGGGGGTTTAAGATGCCCCCTCAGATGAATGAGCACTCGGCAGCTGGGTTTAATCTGTACCACTTCCAGACGCGGCTAAGCTTTAACACTCTCGAGAGATGCTGTAACAGATAACAGGTGGAGCGGGGGGGGATCTGTCTGGCCGCACGGACGGGGGGGGGAATCGCTCTCAGCTCAGTGACGGCTCGGGAGATAAGGAGCGAGGAGGCGGCTGGAGGCTAAGGAGGGCCAGATGCAAATAATTGCTGCCCCCCGCCGGCTCCTGCAGCTGTTGTCGAGGATGCTGCCCATGAATGGCGTGTCTCAGTGAGGACGCCAACATGGACACAGAGGCTGCCTGATGCCGGACAAACTCTGGCAAGCGCCCCCCACTGCCTCACTGGGGTATTGCAATCGTGGTCAGGAACATTCCCTGTACCCCCCCCCCCCCCATAAAGTCACATGTAGAACTACTTTCAAGAACATCAAAGCCCGTCCACTGGAGAGCTGCTCCTGAGCCCAGGACCTGAGCCACATCTGCCTTCCTTCAAACGGCCAGACAGCATATTTTACCTTTTTAAGCTGCAAGGACTCACAAAGGAGTTCACAAATTTACCATGACCCATGATTCAGCAGCGTCCGTCCGTCCCCCCCCCCAGCTCCCGATTCCACCAGTGCCCAGCCCATGCGGAGCATCTTCAACCACTCCTTTGAAACCTGAGACCCTGGCGCCCTCAAAACCGCCCTGAGTCCTAGCACTTTAAAGTGTTGAATTATGGGTCCTGACCCAAAGTGCATCCTGGGAACTGCGCTCCAGGTAACAAGCTGCACATTGGCAGAATAAATTTTACTGGCACGTTCCGCCCTCACTGTTAGAACACGTAGAGTTTCTTAAGTATTGCCCTAAAAGTAAACAGCTGAACCAGTAAAAGCGATCAGGTTAAACAATTTTGTTTAAACAGTAATCTGATGTGCTGTGTCACCAGCAGGTACAGCACCTTTCAGATCGTTATATGCATTTTATGTTGCCTACACTCCTTATTTTACATTTCTGATTTGTGGTAGGTAGTAGAAGCAATAAATTTTTGAGTATGCGACAATAAAAAAAATACAAGAACTCCCCCAATTCCAAAGACCTGTGTCATTTCCAATCTAACAGTCTAATACATATTTCAGATATTCCTCTCCAGAAAAGCTACATTTTTATTTTTTTAAGCTGGAATGATTATTAACAATTAATCAGTTTTACAATCTTCCCGCAATGCTAGACGTCTTCACTACCCATTTTCAGCTTTCTAAATCTCAAAGAAAAATCTTTGTATTCCTCCAAGTTTCAGGTTTAAAATGAGTAGAACACAAAAATCTAGGTCATCAGAGGTTTTTTTTTTGTTTGTTTCTTACGACACAGTTATTAATTCCATATTTCAGTCTGATATTTTACCACCCATAAAATGTAATTCACTGTTTGTATTGATGCCCTGTTGCTAAGCAAAATCAAATAAATTTTGTTTTTGAGGCGTACTTGTAAACTACAGCATTTTAACAGACCGGGCACCCCCAGCATCTTTAATTTATTACCCCAGTAGAGGGGTAAAAAGTCACCTTCGAGAATTTTAATGGACACTGTGGCGTACCGCCTGAACAGGTAAGTAGATTAAAGACCTGTCCAATCGATACCAGATCGCTCAGGGAGATGAAGTCAAGCCAGGGGCGCCAGACCAGGGCCGCGGAGACATTGGGAAGGTTAAAGACATGGACGACTGCATTTCACACAAATAACTGAGTGCCCCTGAAGGGCAAAGGGCATTTTTTTGGTTCACACATCTTGATCTCCATCAGCGTTGTGTTACACATTATTCCGGCCTTCCCTGTGTCTCTGATTTAGTAATGAGGCGAGTGGCTAAAAATAAAACAGACGGAGGACGTGTGCGTCAGACGAGAGCCGGGATTTATTCTGTGGTCTTTCGGCACACCACAGATGGTGGGTTGCCGTCATTACATTACTGGTGTGAATCCTGAGTGATAACAAGAGATGCACATATTTCCAGTGGAATTGAAGGATTATTGCAAGCATTTGTTAGAAATGTCCAGCGGTGCGTTCAGCGCAATGCAGTTATTATCAAAAAACAACTTAGATTGTGATCATTACATTTTAGATAGAGGTTTGTCTTACCACCGATCAGGTTCCTTGTCAGTCAGAATTTGCAGTGCTTTGATTTATTTAAAATGCAAGCAGCCATAGAGGTGAAGGGCCCGGTACATCTTGCCGTTCTATACTTTGCACATTCTTCTGCAGAACTCTTAGAACCCAAAGTAGGGACGGGCCCACATTTTTTCCTTTGTTTTTTAATCACAGTTTACTTGTAACATAACAGCTCTTCATTCAAAAGTCTCTAATATGCACAGATAGATCATACCGTGAATAACACATTATTATTATTATTATTATTATTTTTAAATCCCGAAGGCGATGGTATCTTAGGTGGAATGTATCATCCCAGCTTTCGATCCACGTGTGTCGCATTACTGCTAAAGCAGCCCCTGGGTGAAGGTTGGCTGAACTGCATTGTGGGTGTAAATATGGAGATCATATACAAAAGAACAAGACGACCCTGCTGGCAGGTACAGTCTCTGGCAAAGCGCTGCCTGTTGACATAGTTTGCTCTTTCTTTAGTGTTTTCCTTCTCTTTTTGGCCCTTGGACAAGTTTCTCCACATCCCTTTGGAAGACAGAAAATGTAGCCCAGCTGATGCAGGATGTTTTACGGCATCTTTAAATAAAAGCCAAACCGTATTTAATTGATAATAAATCGTGAACGTTTCCCCGATTTCAAACGCACACAATGAATGCGATACCAACTATCGTCACTCTTGGGAGGAAAAAAAAACACCAGCGATTCGGAATGTTCCTCATGACGGGATTGATGAATAGGGCCAAACGCCAGAAGAAAGAGGCACCATGAGATAAAGCTTAAGACTCATAGAGCAGAGGAGTGCAGGTTTTGCAGGGCAGCCGATGCTGTTTTTGGGGGCTGAGCCGGGTTCAGCGTGTTAGACCTCTGTACCAGTGATGGCAGCCCCAGGTTCAAAATACACGTCTACTTTATGCTTTGTAAAGCACTTAGGTATACGCTTGTCATCTTGACATGTACTCCTTAAATAAATTTTACTTACTTACTTACTTACTTGCTTACTATGTGACTGATGTCACTGATGAGACCCTGAGCGAGGCCCTTAACCTCCAATTGCTCTGGGGGTGCTGCATGGTGGCTGACCCTATGCTGTGACCCCCAGCCTTTGTGCTCACCCATGTATGTGTCTGTGAGTCTCGTAGAGAGCATGATGGCACAGGCGAAAAGATGATATCCTCACAGGGATGAATTAAGCATCACTGTTCTATATTCTTTTATTCCTAAAGGTTGTCATTTCCAATCCCATCCTTGGCAGGGTAGCCACATGTCTGTTTGCCCTTTGATCAAGGCCCTAAACTGCCAAACAAAATGACTCAGGGGCCCCAGATGAATGACTGACCCTGCACTCGAACCCCAAGCCAGTAAGTGTGTGAAAGTCTTAAAGGAGAGAATGATGAAATACATGGAAAAGAACGCATTCCAACGCATCCTATACTCATACTCATGACAAATAAAGCTTGATTTCATTCAGCAGTAACAGTTTCTTATGTTCTTATGATCAAGAAGAAATAAAGAATTATTGTTTAAAATTAAGGCATAAGACTGACATTTGGCAGATCACCATGGAAAAACACCCCGGACAAAGGCCTCACACTTGGAGGCTCTCAGCCCAGCACACCTGAGTGAAGAAAAATATATACTGGTGCCTACAAATGAAGGTGTGTTACCTTGACAGCCAATAGCAGAAAAGCTGCCACTTGTTTTCTGCCAATCATGCTGTTCTGAGTCCCACGCTGAGGCCCTGTGCGTCACATGTGGGCTGTACAGGTTACATACCTCAGATGGTGATGTCAGGTGTGTATGGTGCCAGATCATCACGTCTAGTCCACACACCCTTTCAGGAGAAGTTTCCTAGCCCCTCAACCCCCACGAAAAATCGCAAATAAGCAATAACTAGTCTCCTCAGTTTCCAAGAAACTGAGGGATTATGCAGATATGAGACACTTTCAGAATCAGCCACATAACCAGTCAACGTCATCTTTGCACAGAAATATATGAAAGATTTGATGTTTAGTGGTGCCATATATTGATCCACCAGGACTGTGGAGTATACCACGACCATCAGAGACAAACACACACTGTAATTTAGGCAAATTCCTCTCACTTATGCCCCTAGGTGATGTGCTTCAACTGTCTCTAACACCAACAGCAATGAGCTGGCCATATGTTAAAAGAAGGGAATCAAACTCCTTTAGCTCTGTCCAACCATATTTTGACTATTCAGCATTTTGGTCTTGTACATCAAATACGTCAAAAAGCATCAAATAAAAAGGCACATCCCAGGCATTATCTCAGAGTATGATTTATCAGTCCAATTATATGCTGTGAATTACCTACAGCTGCCATGAGATAAATACCGAAAGATAATTTAAGTATAGGAAATATAGCAGAAAATATATGAAAAACCTTCATATACACACACACACACATTCAATATGCACAAAGATAATCATATTGCTGTACAAAATCACATGTAATACAGCCCATAAACTTTTATCTTTGCAGCTAATTTGTGATGTCTGTGCATTACAAAAACTGAAACACCGTTTCCAACTCAGAAACATTAGGACATGTCCAGTGGAGGATTTGGTTTGGACGTGTCTCCGGGCTTATTTATTAAAGCGTCATCAAAATTAAATTTAATTCTGCTGCGAAGCAGAAATCCCTATGGGGGGGGGGGGTTAGATGGAACCGGCAACTGTCCACTAAATTTCACAATTCATTCTCCCTCTCTTCTAATAAGTGACTGGGAAAAAGTTGATGTTGGATTTTTTTGTTCAGGGTTCAGTCGTTAATTTGCTTTTGAAAAAATCCTCATGGGAAAGAAGACGGCTTTGCAGAAATCAAAATTTAAAAAAAACAAATGAAATAGAGGGACAGAGAGGGAGCAGAGGCCATCGTTCCTGACGCAGTGCCTCCTGCCTCTTCACCCTGCTTCCACAGTTCCTCCATGCACACCTATCTAACTGTCTCTCTGGATAATCTGCCTAGTGATTTAGGAGCTTCTGCCTGTTTGTGCAGTTTGTGCATTCTTACTTCCTGTCATTTAACAAAAACAGACGTCTGCTGACCAGCTCCCCTGGCTCTCCCTCCCCATCACCCGGAACATTCTGTCCAAAGGGCTCCACATAGTGAGCACCTTCCTGGAACGCCACCTCAAATCTGGCTCCCATTCAAACCCATCCATGGCTCCACTCAGCACCATTTCTGCATCAGATGTTTAAAAAAAAAATCCCAGTCCTGAATAGGATCAGACAGCAGTCCAGCTAATTGATCTGAAACCAGGGCTGCTACAAACATTTCTTCAGAAGTGGTGGAAAGGCATGTGTTTTTAAGCGATATCGGAAAAACAGCAGAAAACCAGGGATGGTTTCCACAGCTGTCTCTCCCACTAGATCCGGGCAGTCGCTACTATGCCTAGTAAGCTACGTTCTAACCATTTCTGCCGATTAATAAAAACAAAACCTCTAATATAATCTGCAATAACCACATTTAAGACACCTCAATCAATCTAACAAATAATGGAAGCAGCATCAAAAAGTGTATAGAAGACAAACAACATAAAGGTTTTGAAAAGAACAGCCTTTAGATAAAATATTAAGCGGTCTAAATAAATATATCATCACAAAACTGCAAGAATCATAAAAAAGAAAAATAGAACAGAATTTTTACAAACGCCTTGTTATTGAGAATCATTTTGTTTTATGATCTATACACAATATCAAAAATACAGACTAATATGCACAATAGTCAAGGTGTAATTACAGTGATGCATGAAGTATTTATCTTTTAGTGAAACCTTTTTAATACAAAGAATTGGTCTGAAGACAGAGCCTTGGGGAACCCCAGAATTTCGTTCTGTAAAGTAAAAACAGATTTTGTGCACACATACAGGCGTACACTCATGCATGTATTTATATGTGAATATTATATGATCTTTTTATCATGAAAAAATGTACTACAAGCAAGCAGTGTCTTTAGAAAGGACCAACATGATATATACTTTCAAACACTGTAGAAATACATTTTGGTATTTTGACAAACACGCAACATTGTGAAACACATGCAATGTTTCTGAAAATGTTGTTATTCTTCACCAACCCATTAACTAAATGGAATGGTTTAAAACCAGAAATTATATCCATCTGCCCATCTATCTTCTAACCACTTATCCAAAATAGGATTATGGTGGCAAATTATATGTGTTGTTTACAGGAATAGACCCATTAATAACAACAGAAAGAGTTTTAAAAATGTTCATTAAGTGAGTCAACAAGGTAAGTGTAGCCAGGTGAAGTGTTAAATTAAATCATCAGTGTACTTTGCCCTCTGCTAAATAAATAAGAATGTAGGTTAGTTTGGTGTTAATATGTCATATTAAGATGTCATAGTCTGAGGAGACCACAACAGACCTTGGGAATAGTGTCGTAAGCATCCAGTAGCCTGGAGATAGTTATAAAAGCATTGCATAATATTTTGGAGTTTGTCAGTCCACTGTAAGACAAATGGTGGAGAAATTTATTTGCTGGTGACTACATAGATGTGGCTTTCCTTCAAAAATAATTTCACAGAGCATTAAGAAATATCAGACAGGAAGTCCAAAAGAAGCACCGGACCACATCCAAGGAACTGCAGGCCTGCCTTGCTGCAGCTGATGATGGTAGCAATGGCATTCACGGGATGCTTCCCAAAAACACTATAAATATTTTGACTTTGTGAAAGAGTAGCATGATCAAAAGTTTTGGGAAATTGGACTTTTCATGCTCATCTACAACAACAGCAATGGCCGAAATAGTGGGGGGGGGGCAATACAGGGCACAAAATAGTAATAAAAATTGCAATAACAATAAGAAGAGAAGGAAGAACATCACAGCCTCTCCATGACTTTTTTCAAGATGGAAATGACAATTCTACATATTCAGGCAAATTAACTAACTAACTACCTGACTGACTGAGCTAAACTAAACCTAGTACTACTAACAAAATCTAACACAGTATTTCTGAAGCCAGTCCTCGGGGGCCCCCAGACGGTCCGCTTTTTTGCTCCGTCCCAATTCCGAGTACATATGAACCAATCAATGAGAAAGAGGGAATACCTAGTACAGGTGTGCTGGGAACTGGGAGGGAGCAAAAAAGCGGACCGTCTGGGGTTCACAAGGGCTGGCTTTAGAAACACTGCGGTGACAAAATGGAATTGGGTGTTGAACAGGCAAACATAATGAGACCTAGAGCAGTCGGTCCGTGCAGGCAGGACTGCAGGTAAATGTAGACGAGCTCAAGCAATCCTGTAAGCAAGATGGCAAATACTGCCCAAAAAAGATATGAGAGACTGAGTAGGAACTATTGAAAACATTTGGGTCATGTCCTACAATGTCAAAGGATGAGCCAGAATTTAAAATTAAATGGTTTACCAAAAGAGTATGTATTTAGCATCTGTTTTTCAAGTTGTCCTCCTTTAAATACTAGTTTGTTTTTTTAACACAAAGCATCATAAACATGAGGTGCCTTAGAATTCATTGAAATGTCAAGTGCACCAATATTAAACAAATAGATCATTCAAAAACATGCGTTAAATGAAAAAGCAAATGAGCAATGCAATAAAGAAAGCATTTGGGCCAAGCTCCCACAAGTTACAAGGAAACCGGTTTGATTTAGTCCTAGAAGACATCCTTCAGCATCCAGCAGAAAGCTTACCTATCACGCTCTGCAGGGTTTTAAATAGCTCCCCTTTGCTTTTCCACATTTTTGTCTCCCAAAATATGGAATAAACTCAGGCAGGCCTTAAATGGAAATATTTTTACAGTCTTCAACTGGAAGGTTAGATAACAACCATCCAGAGTGTAATTTAATGCAAAATGTTCATTCAGTCTGAGGTAAAATATTTCTGAGGTTTCCTTCTTAGAGTTTAACCTTGGTCTTGGTTGTAGACTCAGGCTAAATTTATTGTTTTGACTGGTTCCTTTCAATGCTTTAAAATTTTTGGGAAACAGAAATCATTCCTGATCAGTCTCGTCCAATTCCTCTGGTACAACTATTTTCATGCGCAGTCTACCTTGGATTCCAAGTCTGGCAAAGGTTAGAGGAATGGTTCTGTGTTATTTTTAATGGTCCAGTCGCTACCCCCCATCCTACCTCCAAATCCCATCCACATACACAAACAAAACCTCTGAATTGTACTATATCGCCCTCTCCAATTCTCCCTGCCAGCTTGGCGGCAATTGGATTTTGACTGCAGCTTCTCCAACGGCCCAATCAAATGCCTGAGAGGCTCATTTGCACCAGTTGCCTGTACTTGGGTCAATCAACAAAAAAATAAATGAATGTCGAAGGCTCGGCCTTACAGATCCTTCCTTGATATTTTTAATCCGTCATGCACAGAATCATAACTCTGGGACATGCCCGGTTATTGTTCCAACTCTGCTGCCAGCCACAAATTTTGAAAAATAGTGCTCAAGAAAAAAAAAAAAGAGAGAGAGAATAGAGAGGAGAGGGGATGATGTGCCTCCTGAAGAATAAATCTCATAAAGTAGCTGTGAAATATGATCCACGACACGAGGACATTTATGCAGGTTAACCCCATTAAAGATTTCTAAAGAGGGCCCCCATCCCAGCTTCAGAGGCATTTTACTCGAGAATCTTGATTTAATAGTAGCTTTCTTTCTTCATGGTCCAAGCATTAGAATATAAAACGACAAATAAATAGGAAAAAACCTCTCGCACCGGCAGTGCCCATCTCGAATGTCACGACAGTACGGGTCATGGCGGCCCACTCAAGTAGAAGCAATAAAACCTTCAAATTTAGCAGGCAGGGGTCAGAGCTAATTACATTATCATATATCTGAAAGTCCGAGCAGATGAGGCAAGGATGCCGCTGCAAGGTCAAGTGATTTTACAGCGGCATTGGCGACGGGAACCCCGCTGCATCCGCTTTTGGAGACGATCCTCCGTAAAAATGCTGACTAGGGAAGAAAGTACTGGCTGCAGTCTAGCTGTTTCACCACAAACAAAAATATCCTTCATTTATCAAGGGTATTGGTGGATAAAATGACTGGCATGATATAAAGACATTCTGATGGTTAGCTGGAAATCACGACTGAATTCGTTCAACCATTTATCCTTATAATGTGTCCAGTCCCAGTGTGGCTCTTACCCAGGATGCACTCTGGTCACACCCAAGACTTTGTGCTGCTCGGTAAACCTCACCACCTCGACGGCAGAATTAACAGAAAAACAGCTCCATTATCTCACTGACGTTTCAACATATCTGGCTCATGTTGCTGACGGTTGGCTGTAAACTTGCCCTAATTAACACATATGTACTAGTTTCCTCAAACGGACACCAATCTTATGGCTCCCGTGATGCACTCATTTAGCACATGAAACAGCAGGGATATCCTGCATGAGAGGACATCTGTCCACTGCTGCTTATCACCTCTTTCTTTTGGAACAATCCAGCTATTTTCAGTGGCTTGGGGTAGTGCTTATCCAGGCTAGTGCAGCAGGCCTGGTAGAGATTAAAACCTTATTTACAGTGAAGGCTACTTCTACAAAGATGATAATCTGGGCAGGTTTGTGTTTTATACAAAGATTATATCAACCGGTGGTGGGAATGATTGGCAACAGTTAAAGCTGGTGACTGGGGTTGGATGGCAACAGTAAATTAATATGATTTCTAATAGGTGTTATGTGAGTTACTCATTGGCTTCCTGAGGGCTGCTAGTAGCTCATGATCAATGCATTGGCAACCACTGGGTTAAAGTATAGGAATTATAATTTGAGGGGGTTTCGATTAAATCACCGCAAGAAAAACAACTGCTGGATGCGAATCGCATCAGTTGATGTCCAGGATCTAATCCATATGAGTTCCTTCGGGTAAAGCAAGCAAATAAATAATACAAATAAAACCAGTGTGTTCTTCATTTAAAAGAACGGGCAGGAATGCGCACAAGTTGGAAGACACACATGCTGGTTAAAAGCTTTTTATTAGGTCTCCGAAAATGCAGCTAATTGATTGGGTAAAGACGGTGGGGATCCTCCGGAGGCGCTAGTGAGTGCTGAAATGTTTTTACAACGTTTCCAAAGCAAACCCTGGACGCTTAGCGGCCCAGCGAGATGCATATATCGTGAGAGGTGGAATTTTGACTCTCTGCCTTCATTTTAAATGCCTCTCCTGTGTTTTGAAGCTCGTTTGAAGTACTCTTGCAGAGTCGTTAACGCACCCAGAAGCGCACCATCAATGGAAGCTTGGAAAAAACCAAGGTCGTCATGCATTATCCCCAGGACAGGGGCTTGTCATCAAATGGGGTAAAGGTGCGAGGGTCAGGGGGGGTGAAGGTGGGGGACCGGAGCATGTGTCACATATCAGCTAACTAAGCATCAATGACCTGACTGAGTCCTCATACGAGACCTCTGTGCATGTTATAATTTGCTGGATGAATAATGGTTTGGCAGAGTATTATTATTAAAACACGAAGTAAAATCAATTCATCATAGTTACAATGACTGACAAGATATAACAGCCATCAGCTACTAAACACAGAGGCTGTGGATGCTCAGCTATGAGCCACACAAGAACAGGGGGCTCCCGCAAGGTAGAAATATCAAGAGATTTTGGTCAAAGTCCTGCAAGAAAAGGATGCTCCAGAACACTGACAATAACGAGGGGATTTTAGCGGCAGCTCTGCAAGATTAGCGTACTCCAGGCTTCAAAATGCTGCGGCCTTTTGGGGCCCCACAAACCAGTTTCAACCTGTGAAAAATTCGCTGTTAAAACTGCACTTGTTGAAAAATACACTGCACATGGCCAAAAGCGTTGCACTTTGAGGTGAAAATGTGCCGTCCGTACATGGCAACATTTAGCATTAGCTTTACGTAATGGCCCTTAGAGCAGAAAACGTCTGTGCGTGGGCAATGTGTTTCACCAATTCTTTCACCGTGGAGACCACTTAATCAAAGACAGAAGCCCGGAGGGACCACAAATGCATCTCTTTCAGTCTGGACCCCTTTGTGCTGAGACAAGAATGACAGCGTCCTTTATAACAGGGGAATATTAGATGACAGAGCACTTACTATAATTCAGTGTAACTCAAAGCTTCCAAGCGATTGACAAGATTAAGTTATAATTCTGCAGTTCATCCATAGGGTCCAAGGATAGGCTGTGGACAGCTTTGGCCCTCTTTTACTTCCAAAGTTGGAACGCTCCCAAAACACATTAGGATAATAGGAAAGAAGGACTACCTCCAATTAAGTACAATTTCACTTTGAGATCATCAAGAGACCTAAACGAGATCTTTATCCAGAGATATTTTTATTCCGGCTATCAGGGAGGTAAAGGTAACAATTAATAACTGCAGTTAATTTTTGGCAATCGTCATTAACAAATAATCAAGAATTTTCTCATTTGTGAATACAGCTACTGATGTGGTACATTGAGCTATTTAATTACTGTAATATCCTGAAGCGTTTATAGATGCCTATAGGGGCGGCATGGCAGTGCAGTGGTTAGTACTGTTGCCTCACACCTCTGGCACAAGTCTCTGCTGGAGTTCCACATGTGTGGAGTTTGCATGTTCTCCTTGTGTCATTGTGAGGTTTCCTCCCACAGTCCAAAAATATGAGGCTAATAGGAGATACCAAATTGTGAATGGTGTGTGAGTTTGCCCTGCAATGGGTTGACATCCCTTCCTGGGTTGTTCCTTGCCTTATGCCTGTAGGCTCTAGACCTGCTGCAACCTTGAACAGGATGAGTGGTTTCAGAAAATGGATATATATATATATACCAATAGAGCATTCAATTGCACTTACATGATTATTTTCTGATTATGTCATTATTAACAAATATGCCTACAGTATAAATATATATTTCATATATATCCTATACTTTTAAATGATATATTTTTTATTTACTTATTCTATCACATATATAATGCATGGTAGCATTTAATAAAGAAAGCATCCATCCATCCATCATAGTATTCATATCTGTCTTGATTTTATTCCAAGAACTGAACAGTGATGGCCTGTTAATTGACACGTTAAGGGGACATAGATCAATAAACAAGTAAGTCATTAAGACATTTAAATAGCTTTTGTAAAAGCTATACAAACACTGCAAAAGTAAACAAAGCTGGAAAAACACACCAGTGTGAGTATATTTGTTATACAAAGATTCTGGACACTAGGATGCTGTCTGATACTTTTCCTACATGGTCATACCCCTTGATAAATACTACATATACAGGGTAGCAAATGTTTGGCAGCTTCAATCCTGCATCTTCAGATACAATAAAGACTTTTAGCACCATGCTGTTTACAGGCGAGCTCATTCCAAACAGCTGGGCTCTGGTAAGCTAAGGGACGAGAGGCACAGAACCTGCTTGTATCAAACGCCCCAGAGACCATGTAAATGGGTGCCAGCTGATGTAGAAGCATTTTCTCGCCGTCCAGAAATTTTCAGTTGTGTGGCGAGACTGAAGCAGGAATGGCCCAGGCCAGAGAGAGGGAAAGAGAAGGAGGGATGGAGAAAGAGGTAGACAAAGATGGAGAGGTAGAGGTAGAGAGAAAGGTAGAGGGAGAAGTATTGGCAGAGAGAGGGACAGAAGAAGAGAGAGGGAGGGAGAAAAGGAAAGAGAGAGAGCCCTTAAGCAGCTCTGCTGCTGTGCATAATCATGGCTGCACTCGTCCTTGGGGAAACTGTGATTATCAAACGGGAGAGAGGAAAGCAGACAGGCCGCGTCTGGTGCCCCCACAACGGGGGGAGAGGGGGGGCTTCTCTGGAACTTATTTGTCAGGGTGAACTTTGTGTACAACAGGCAAGCATGGGAGCTTAACCAATGAGGCAAAAGCCAGGCTAGTTGTAATGCAACATGGCCTGCTGGTATTCCTACACCAGGCTTGCTGTAATGCAATGTGGCCTTACAGGTACATATTGAATGCATGCATATGCCAGGCTCGCTATAATGCATTGTGGACTGCAGGTACAAACTGAATGCATGTGTACGCCAGGCTTGCTGTAATGCAACGTGACCTGGAGGTACATACTGAATGCATATGCACGCCCTGATGTTACTCGAGTGGGAGGCTGACTCTGAATAGAGCCACACAGCCAGTAAGTGTTTAATGTGATTTCAGGTCATCATTACAGATACCAGTGACATACTGCACAACAGAGGGCAATGAGGACCTTTAAGGAAGATGCTCTTCAACATGCAGTGAATGCTAGTCTGTCTAACAAGAAACCAAAAACACTGCCAAAATTAGCCTTGGACACAGGCAGGTTTGTTGATTCTGGGACCCAATTCAAGAAGCCCACAGTGTAATGACTGTTTGTGGCCAACAGGGGGGTCCACACAAATGTATAGTTTGAGTGGTGGCAAATACCGCTGTGGCTTGGACAATGTTTCAGTAAAGAATAAAACCTATCAGAGAAAAACAAATGGCTTATTGCCATTTGGAAGAACGAGGGGACCTGTACTGCCCCCTGGAGCATGTCCCTTATCATGAAGCAAGACTATCACCTCTCTGGTCAACGGTAACTTTTTAAAATTAAATTAAATAAGCAGTTTAATGCACTCAAACTCCTTGATGTTTGCAGGCTGGTAATGCGGTCCAGAGTCATGCTGTGATTGACAGGAACTCTCAAGCCCTAGTTGGGTAGAGTTCAGGATGATGGAAGTTGGGAACGAGCCAGCCAGGGTTAAGGGGCAGGAGGAATAGACATCAGTGCAATTTACCTCTCCGAACAGTTACCACCTGAGAGTCAGGCTTAATGTCCATCCGCTATGTCCATTTGTTTCAGTGGCTAATGTGTCACATGAAATCTGCCTTCTGACAAGCATCTCCAAAAGGACCGAGAGCTGGCTAGGGATGATCAAATGCATCCTTTCAGCTGTCACAAATATGAATTGAACTATCTGGTTGAATGACTCAAAATACAGTGGCCTAGATGTTAAACATCAAAAGACTGGCAGGAGCATGTTCGATTGTTGCTCTTGTGTAACGTCCCCTGTACCAGAGAGAGAGCTGATGAAGTCCAAGCGGACGCTAGTTCTTTAAAGACAAGGTCACGCCCTGCATCCATTATCTATGGAGATGCTGTCTGTTTAGTTTGCCCACAAGGTCATGGGATTAAAACAGCGACTGGAAGACAGAAAATAGTCGATCGATCGTGAATATAAAAGGGCAGAGTGATCTGACTTGTCAAAGCCTTCATCCCAAGGCCGGCAGCAGCGTGACACATCAAGCTCACAGCTACATATAGATATTACAAAAACATACAGAAGGAATCGTGAACACATGGACGTGCTGATGGGGAATGGATGACTGTAAGTGAATTCTTGT
>JAODJU010000119.1:1895770-1948024 GCA_026776725.1 Gnathonemus echidnorhynchus
GGGGGGGGGGGGGGGCGGCGCACCAATGGAATAGCCTCAGGGGCAAAATAATCTCTTCACAGACTGGACGATTAAACAAAAGCAGCGCAGCATTACACTAACTAACAATATATAAACTACTATCTTACATGTACTATTAGAGCATTTATGTAATTTATTTAAACTTTATTTTACAAGGCAAATTAACTGAAAACCAGTTCTCACTGCTTTACATGATATTTGAGAGAAATAGCAGATAACACATGGGAACCTGGGATACAAACATCATAAAACGTCACGTTCTTCAGCCAATAAGGGCAAAGTTGTGTCATTACAGAGGCTGTTCCAGTTTGTTCAGCCGGCTGAGAAGTGCTGTACGGTCTGTCTTAAGTTGTCTTGCTCTTGCGAGGTTTTTGTACCATGTGACTTGGTGACGCGTGACGACATTTTGCAGCACCGGACAAAAAAATCTAACCATATCATAAAAAACGAGGTTTAAAATTTTCTACATGAAGAGCAGGGAGACTATCAATTAATGGGTATGATTTAGTGTTGTTTTGTGCTATAGTATAGGCTGAAACCTGCAGTTATCATTAAAAACAAAATGCGGTAATCGTAAAACAAACTTTAATTTGTGTACGCCAATGAATATTAACAGGAACGTTAAATCTTCATTTGCATAATTTCAAACTTATGCTGGACTTCTATTTTTTATTGATGGCTGATTTTTTCTCCCACAGTGGTGAAATTGCACCATTTATATTTTGTAATTGCATTTGTTTCGCTCAATTAGAATAGGGAGTTGTATTTCAAATAAAGTTTGAACCTGAACCTATGTAGTTTGAATGGGGAGGGGGCTCAATAATGTTCCTATCTAGAAAAGGGGGGCCCTTCAAAGAAAGTTTGGGAACCACTGTTATAAGGCATTCAGATCTCTTCAGAACTGGACCCAGGGACCCAGTGTCTCCGGAGTGTGCCAGATCCTAGCCTTGCAGTACACCACAGATAAGAGAGGGCATGGCAAAATGGAGCTCAGTCCTACCGCTCGACCGCTGGCACAGCGCTAAGGCGTGGGTCATCCTTCAATAGGTCGTGGCTGCTCTTGCTTCTCCCTTTCATGGTCTGTGAAGGATAGCAAAGGCGAGGTTTGTATTTCAGCGTGAACTGACTGCCGGGGGCCAAGATCTCAAACGCACCCTCAAGAATGAAACCCCAGCCATATTGCGGAATGTTCTGGTACTCTCACATGCACATCTTATATCACCTTGACCCCCCACAAACTGCTTAACGCAAATACTGAAAACATAGTTACTGATTTATGCGTTTTTATTTCTATTGTCTCAAATTATGGTTATTTTAATAATCTTATTTGTCCTTTTATATTACTCTTCTTCATATTACATTAAAAAATTTTAAGTTGATTCATCTTACTTAGTTAAACGTTCATTAAGCACAGCTGTTTTACCATCTAACATGTTCCAATCCTGGGGACAAGTCCAACCTTCAGTATAGCTGAATAATGATACCCCCCCAGCACCAATGTGGTCCCTCACCTGACTGACTTCAGTAAAGCTGACTAATGATACTTCACCCCCCCCCCCCAGCACCACTGTGGTCCCTCACCTGGCTGACTTTATTCACTAGCTCCTCATCCTCTTCTGCTTCCTCTCCAAAAGACAGCAGGCTGAAATTCCTGTTGGGACACAAGTGCATTCTTACTCTCACACAGCAGCCCTCGCCAGGGCCACGAGGTCTGGACCCCAGTTGAAGTCAGACGATGAGCTCAACACCTTAAGCAGACCCCCTGATTTTCCGGATCCAGATCAAGCCCCCCCCTTCTCTTCCCAGAGATCCTCGCTCTCCTGGGGCAACCTGGGTTCTTACACACACTCACTTGGTCGCTTTGGACTGGGACTTCTTTGAGTCATCCTTGTCCTTATCCTTTTTTGCCTTTCTGTTTTCCCTCGGCACGATGTCATCAAAGGGACAGTGCAGGACCTGCACGGGTGCATTCACACACACTGACGTGTCAGTGTCACATACAGGCGCGTTCGCAATCGCATCACTAATGGAGGCCGGCGGATATGTTCTCCATGCGGTGCTGGGAGACGCACCTCGGTGGAGCGTATCTTGTGTGGGTTCAGGGGTCTTTCATCCCGGTCACATTCGACTTCTGCCAGCCTCAACATGTTGTACACGGTATCGCCGGTCACCTGTGGAGAAAGAAGGGATTCGAACACAGTTGACTTGACCAGATATGGTGGTGGATGATGCAGTTAGCATAACGCTAACATTCTTAGCGCATCATAAAAGGTGAACCAAGCACTGATAATTCAGGAAAGTGACCATGGGGGGAGTCCTGCATCCTCGGACCAGGAGGGAGCTGTGTTTATGATGCCCGCTGCGCCACAAAGCACAAGCTGGCCTGGATTCTGTCCGGCAGGTCAAACATCAATCATCTCCCTACTGAGGATGAGCCTACGAGACTATGAGTGGAGTCAGACCAAAGACAGAAAGAAGCAGACGTCTGACTTAATTCACATTTGGTGGGTGTCTTCGCCCATCCTTTGCTTCCCCAAAGTTTGAGGACCCCCAGTAGGTCACAAACAGTCACTACAAATCAGGGATCGGAGGTGGGGGGTGAAGGACCCCAAAGTGACTTTTTTGACTGGGGTCCCAGAAACTGCTTGTTTTAACTACAGTATTTAAAACTGTTTAAAAGGTTTAACTAATTACAGTTAAAGCTCATTATGTATACAGAGTTAAAGCTAAGAGGCACTGAATGTTTTCCTTTATACACACAGTGGTATTATGCATCTGTCTGCAGAATACCTTACAATACAAACATAATCAGACACATACAGACGTGACGTAAATATATAAACATCTTTATGCAAGCTAGTGTATAAATTTCAGCTCCCAAAATCCCAGTGAAATGAGATGTGAGTCTAAAGTTGCCTGAGGCTGATTAGCTTCCATTCTACCTTCCCGAAGATGGTGTGCTTGTTATTGAGCTCGTCGGCGCGACCCAGAGTGAAGAAGAACTGGCTGCCATTATCATGGGGGCCCGCGTTTGCCATGGCGACCAGGCCCCGTCGGTTAAAACGCAACCTGGAATGGAACTCATCCTAAAGGGGGGGGGAGAGAGTGATGCAGCCTGAAGTGACAGTACTACAAACCAGTGGCTCCTTCTCTGAATGATGCGTGTGACGCTTTTGTTCGATTCTGCATTAAAAACAGCTGGTCCATCCAAACCATCAGTATCATTATTGTAACATGAGGTCCCATACAGTAAGTGAAGAAAATCCATTTAAAAACTGATAAATACAAACATTTTGCCCGTGCCTCTCAAAGAGAAAGGGATGGGGCTGACGTGTAAATCAGAAGCGATACACTCAAACCCTGATGATGATGATGATGATGATGATGATGCCCTCTCATCATCAGAATGCCCACATACAGACTCCCCGACAAACCCCAACCCCGTGGGCACCTTTGATGATCACGATGACACGCGCTCACCTTAAAAGGATGTCCGTACACAGACTCCCCACCAGACCCTGTGCCTGTGGGATCCCCCCCCTGTATGATGAAGTCCGGCACCACCCTGTGGAATATGGTCCCATCATAATAACCTATAATAATAACAACAACACAGACTATGAGAGGAATGACGTTACCACATGCCAGAGATCTTGGTAGTCTGCTATCTTATTTATTGCACAGCCTGAAGTCACAGCAATTTCATTTCACTGCTGGTGCACCAGTACATTCATGATCCAAAAGGAACCATCTCCTGACATCTTAATCAGGCAACAATGTTTCGGTTTTTACTCAAATAATATCCACTGACCTACGTGGTTATATAATGTACCTAGAAAAGTGAACTGTTAAAATATTGTCTCGACCACCAGGTACAAGTACTATCCAAATAACATAAATAACGTGAGCATTTTCTGGGTTATAGAGATTCAGACTGTAAGTTAAGAATGAGTTACCTTCCATGCAAAGCTGGACAAAATTCCTGCATGCCTTCGGCGCCTCTTTAGACCAGAGTTCCACATCTATATCGCCGGCTGTCGTCTTTATCAGAACCTGCGGCATCAATAAACAGCGTTAAAGGTTTTTCAAACTACAGTGCACTGTAAAATTTATTTCACTGCCGCACATTGTATCGCCTTTTCAGTTACCATTATGGCTATTAATAAACTCTATAAATTCGCTGATAAAATATCTTACTTTAATAATTATCACTGTACTGATATGTCTTTACATATCAATACAGTGATAATTATTCAAGTAAGACATTTTATACTGAATGCGCGTGTTTCATGTTAGATGTACATTTACTATAAATGCTGGAAAATGCAAGCCACCTACCTTGCCATTTGTGGGTGGCTCCTGAATGTATATGTTACTCATGACTACGTCAAACTGCCACTACCTTCCTAGAAACGTAAACAAAGCAACACATAAATATATTAAATTTGCAGCTATTAATGAAAGCTTCAAATCTATGCTACACTCCTTCACTAAATGAATTTCCTAAAAAAACAGAGGCATTTGATTATAGGAAACCGCCATGTTGTAGCAATACCAAGGTGTAAAATGTGAAACTATGGTAGAGGGGAGGCTTAAAACAGTAAAACTTTCTTTATCCTTCTGAGTCTTCAGGCAGACTAAATCTATACATATGTATCATTAAATAGCTACAAGTATCTAATTATTTTAATTATTAACTATTTCTCATCAAACTAGAAAAATATGAATCAGTTATTAATTTGACGTACCCCCCTCTAAAAATATACTACTTGGTTTATCTTGTTTTCATGGTGTTACATTTTATGTAATCCCTGAAAACCAAGGTCGGCAAGAGTACGAATTATAATATACTTGTAGATTTGTAGACGAACTTCAGACAGATATTTACGTATCTACATAAACTATCGGAGATATACATAAAAATTATTACTAATTGAAATATTTTAAATAAGTATATAATAATGTATGATAACCATTATCACAATTATTTTAATTTATTGTTATTATAAAGAAGCTTCACCTTTAGAAATGTAACAAATGAATGCATGAATAATTACACATAATCACAATTAACTGTTAATTATTTTACAACTGAAGCTCCACGTTAACGGTATTACAAAGTAAAATTAAGACGTTTTATAAAAATGAACGGATTTTTCTCGTTCTGTGAATGCTTTTTAATTATCAAAGACAACGGACTTAGAAAGGTTAAATCTCTCAAGTGTGCACGTCTTGAAATAACTTTTTTTTATTCATACAAAAGTAAAATGCAGGCGATCACTGCCAGCCGTGAAACGGGTCGACTATGTGAATTGTTGTTTGTTTCCCATCGGTCCATATATACTGACGAACTCTCAGGAAGTTTTGAAAGTAAGCAGCGATTCTGTATCGCTATGGCTTTGCCAGGTATAATCCACAAAATCACGGTGTTTTAAACATATGATCATTCAGAGAAATTGCTGCATATGATAGAAATATTAAACTTCTCAATAGTTCGACTGTTGAATAATAGCGTGTGGCATTGAATTAGCAACGGTGCAGTTCTAGAATTTTCTGTACTATACTAGATAACATTTCTTTATACTAGTTCGTTGATTAGTTCGCAGCTTAGATTTCTTTATTTTTTATTTTACGGTTCTGCCGACAGTATGCACGTGGCGTTCGCTTTTGAAAGCAGTTGGTTGGCTACATGAAACTGTCGTTAAGCATCATAATATGATGTTCTTAAATTGATCGTATTTTAAGTGTTTTTTCCACGTATTTGAAGATATTTTCTTATATAACTAACCATAAACTTTAAATGTGACTGACCACCCATTTATTCATCGATCTTCTAATCGCTTATATAGTGCATAGTTGTTTTATCCCTTAAGTATATTGATCGCCTCTCTTTCCATTGTAGGGCCCAATAAGGACAACATCAGAGCAGGATGCAAGAAGTGTGGTTATCGTAAGAAATCCCGTTTATATTCATCTTTAAATGATAACTGTAATCACATCTTTTTGAAACGCATTAAAGATCATGTCACGTGTATTAATCAGCTCGTGGTGTGTGTCAGTGTGTGTCTTGGCACTACTTTAGGGTGTGCTCTACCGGATTTCCTGCTGTACCCCTTGGTGGCACATAAATATGTTCCATTGACACATGCATTTTATCGTGTTGCATTTCAGTCACTTTATTCTTTAACTTTAAAATAAATGAGGGAGACATTGAGAATAGAGTAGAGGCTGAGGCCACATTGTTATGCTGACATATCTACTGAGCCAGTAGAGCCCATGTTAAAGTGGCACCTTATTTTTCCAGCTGGACATTTGACCTTCGAGTGTCGGAACTTTGTCAGGGTCGATCCCAGGAAGGACATCGTCCTCGACGTGAGTAGCACAAGCTCTGAGGAGAGTGAAGATGAAGAGCAGAACGATGGGACACCAGGTGGCCCAAACACCAAGGGTAAGTTAGGATGGGGAAGTTTCTCATTTAAACATCATGTAACTTCAAAGCGAATTCATCTGTGCATTTTTCAATTTTAATGAAAAACAGGGTGTCACAATGGCTCATTTGGCAGCACAGTTTCCTCACACATCCAGAGTTGTGGGTTTGAATCCTGCATGGTGTCCCTGTGATACACGATTTTGCTCTGGGCACTTGCACAGACTGGTATCTTTAAAATGTGCATAGTGTGTGATGGTGTTTATGTATATGCCTTTTGATGAGCTGGCATCCTGTCCTGGAGGGTATTCCACAAAGTAGGATATGTTGCTTAGCCGGTGTTGGAGTCGCCCTCCACCGAGTCCGTTGATGAGAAGAGATTCACAGCTGAGACGTGGAGAAGTTGCAGGTCACCAGTTTATTCTCCGACAGATTGCAATCAGGGAGCTACTATCTGACATACATTCAGCATGTACAGGAAGAAGCTCAACCATATGTATCAGCTCTATCCCTTTTATAGCCCTTATAGCCGGATAACTTGTTGGATTTAAGGTAGTCTGAGCTAAATGTAAGTGAATGAAGATGAAGTTAATTTAGCCCAGACTACCTTACATCTAACAAGCTATCCGGCTAAGCAAGAAATCCTGCATCATGGAACACCCCCCTGGGGGCATTCCTGCCTTGCTTTGCCTGGGATAGGCTCCAGGCCCCCCCATGACCCTGCTCAGGATAAGTGGTTGCAAGATGGATGGATTGCTGCAGAGAGAATCAAAGTATCTGCTTTTTAGTTTTGTTGTAATTTTAAATATGTTTTCTAGCAGAGTAATACTTTAATTGGTATTGTTTGGTGCTACTCTGTTCACAACTGCTTTCTGCATTTGTGCCAAATAATGTCACAGTGTATGTGAGTTCAAGCTGTCTTTTCCAGCACCCAGTGTGACTTCAGTATGACTTCATGGAGTATTGCTGAAGATGTGTAATTGGTGTGGAGTGGATTTGGTAGTTACAGTGATCCAAAATTCACAATTTCAGATTCCCAAAGCGAGGCAAGGAAAGTCCAACAGAAAAGGAAATCGAGGGACAAATCCCACAAGAAGTTAAAAAAGAGGTAATCTGAGTCAGCTGTCACGATTTTCCAGAAAATGCTGCCAGTGGATTTATGTGGATGGATCTAACACATACACCAGTTCTCTCTGGTGTGTGTGTGTGTCTGTGTCTGTGTGTCCATCTGCATGAGTGTGTCTATATGGGATTGTGCTCCCTGAGGGTCCCGTGGTCTATATGTCCATTCTGACCCAGCTGCATAAAGGCTCCTTACGAATTTTAGCACAGACCATTGCCTTAAATGGCAGAATGCAGGTTCCTGGATTCTGGGTACCTGAGTGTGACATGACATAGAAAACTCCAGTAACACCACACTTTTATTGTATATTTTATTACAGTTAAAGGTTTTTCTTGTC
Organism: Gnathonemus echidnorhynchus; assembly: GCA_026776725.1. Classification (NCBI taxonomy): domain Eukaryota; kingdom Metazoa; phylum Chordata; class Actinopteri; order Osteoglossiformes; family Mormyridae; genus Gnathonemus; species Gnathonemus echidnorhynchus. Next base: position 1,903,679 of record JAODJU010000119.1, read on the forward strand.
GTGTACCAAGTACTATGAAATACTTGAAATATGAAATTACATGTTTGTTTCCTCCTTCTTAATATAAAAGACATTAATGAAGCACCACTTACTGATGCGGCTTTGTCTGTGCTTCTGTAAGCTGATGGGGGTGATGATTGGTGGAAGATTCTTATTTTTTTAGTTTTATGACATCAATTAGAGTGACTGTAACAATCGATTTGCCATTTTTGGTTTCATGTATGTTTTTCCCCTAAATATTTAGTTTAAAAAAAATCCTGAGAGACTTTCAGTGTGCTCAGGTAACATACACTATTGCTGTGATTTGACCTTGGATTGGCTGTTACCACTGGGCCACTAAGAGCTTTTCTGAGGTGGGCTTTTAGTGCCTACAGGGCCATACAATAACAAGGGCTGACTCATCAGTAGCTTGCTCCAAACATCTGTGACCTCAAGGCCTTCATGTTCCTTTTCGTCTTCAGTCTAAATTGTATGTGGGGTTTTTTTTTGTTTCCTGTATGTATGCCTGCCATAAAGGTCCAGTGTATTTGTTGCCTGTTCTGCAGGATCATTGATGCCTGGAAAGATGGCAGAGTTAGGCATTTGCCCCTTAAGATGACAAAATGTGCTTGCGGGAAAGTCCCCCACCTGTTTTCCCCATTTTTTCCCCCATATATAACTGGCTAAACCACCCAGTGGCAGGTGAATGATAAGTGTACAAATAAATGCAGTGCACTAAGGCACTAAAAGCACCTTAAAAGAAAACTATAATAATGTTGTAGATGTATAGTAGTACTTAATCAGACAAATAAGATGAGGAGCCGATCACATAAGCTCAGCAGGGCAAAGTCTGTGTGTTTTTGAGCTGTGGCTTTAGTATGTCATTTGGTTGCTTTTTATAATTAGATCTGAGGTCACAGCATTAAAATTTTTCCCTGGAGAGAAACCATTTTAGTTCTAATGCATTTTGGAGGATGATGTCTTGCACATTGAATAGTGCCATATACCGGTTTTCCAGTGCTCATCCTGAGAATCAAACAGTTGGTACATCTGTCATGCCAGCCAGGTATCAGTAAAGCCTTTTAAATGTGTGTTGTGGCTACTTTTGATTTTTATAGTTCACTCACAGTCTGACCCGAAAATACATATAAATCTTTTTTCGTAATGCACTTTTGTAGGTCTACCGGTGTATACAATAATGTTTTTGAGCCTTAATTAAGTTGCAAAAAAGTAAATCCTACACTACAGGTAAGTTCTCGGCCCTGTTGGAAAGGTCGTTTGCCGTTGTAGATTCCTGGGTTCAAATAACATCTGAAGCCTTGTCCGGTCGGACGCTGCCGCCATCACTCTGAGCCCGTCGCCGGTCCCCTTTTCAGATCACGGTCCTCGAGTGACGAAGACGAGGAGGAAAAGAAGAAGAGAAAGAAGCACAAGTCCCACAAGAAGAAGGGCAAACGGGAGAAGAAGGAGAAGCGGCACAAGAAGAAGCAGAAGAAACAGAGTGGACACTCGTCGCCGTCGGAAAGTTCCGGGGACTCTGGGGACAGCGACTGAAGGCGTGCGGGAAGCGGCCCGGTTTGCCCCTTCGGCAGCCAAGCTCAGCCATTTTAAATTGCATACTGTTAAATCGCCGAAGAGTCATGTTTTCAGGTTTTATTGTGTTTGATTGAGCCACAGTGGTGGGAAGAAATGTGGGTTTTCATGCTTTTGTTTGATATACGCAGCATTCCCTTTTACTGATATCACAGGTCTACTATACGGACACTGTGAATTATTGATAACAGTGGAGTATGACTGTCGTGCTGTACGTTTAAAATATGAAGCACTGTTTTCTGCAAACTGTGCCGACCGTCAAGATATTTTTCCATCTTAATTATTTGCTTAGTAGATTTTATGCGTTGTGCTTACTGTTAGGTTTATTTTTCTAGTATGTGTGTCATGTAATGAATTCATTCCTTAGGGTTCAATCCTCTGATGTATTTTTTTTCTTCTGAGGTTTGGTTAATTTCCAAGGTGTGTGCACAGTGCATTGGGAGATTTTTACACTCGAGACATCTATTTGAAATTCAGTGCAACTTTTTCCTTACTGTTGATGGTTTCGATCTAAATAAAGATACTTCGAATCCCACCAGACCAATCATTTACATCATCATCAACAATAAAAAACCCATAAAAATGTCATATTTTTATTTTAAAAACCCAAAAACACTGCAGGTGTAGCAAACCCATGTTGAATACCAGGTGAGTAACAAAATAACTTCCATTGATGCCAGATATTGTTGTCTGAATAGTCATTCCGTACACAGATTCTGGAGAGATGCTTTTCAATGTTGAAATTTCTCTGGATATCAATGTCAGGATATCAATGGATATCAATGTCTTCATCTTTTTTTTTGATGGTGAAAAGGGGCACTGTATATCAATGTTGATTTATCTCTGAGCATGTATCAATTCAATGTTGAATTTTTTCAGCAATATCAATGTTGACTCAGTATCTCATTTTTAGTGTTGGAAAAACATACATCAACGATGAATCAATGTTGTGTTACAATCAGATTGTCAATGTTGAAAATCTAACCAAAAATCGATTTATGTTTGACCATAAATCAATGCACTTGACTATATTCCAATCAATCCCATCTTTCTCTCTGGGTCTCGATGAGAAAAAAAAATTGTTACTGGGTGAGGTGAGCCCATGTGCTTTTTTGTGTGGTTTCTGTTTAAATGTGTTAGTTATGTATTGAAATTGCTTTTAGAGAATTAGCAGTTATAATAGCAGAAAATTATAGGAATTTAAATTGCTCGTAGTGAATAGTTTTAATTTATTCTTATGTTCATAACAGTAGATCAGTTGTGATCAGATGGATTCTGGGAAATATATAATTATCACAATAACAGCTTGTGGTATAGTAAGATATTTTATATAGTTTATTAAAGCATTACAACACAGTCAGCCACTTTGTAGATATATGATAATTCAGGTTGGTTTTCCTTTGCAGAAATTTGTCATGTTTCCATCCATCTTCTAACCGCTTGTCCTGGTCAGGGTCATGAGATCGTAACATTACATTTACAACGAGAATCCCTCATATCATTGTTACTTTTATTGACCCGATGGAGGTGGATTTATCATCTTTAAATACGATCACCCTCTTGGCTGAAGGCCCTTGCTCCTCCGTAGGTGTCTGACCTGTGGCCTTGTTCTTCATCAGGCTTCCTTTGGAAGCTACGCCAGAAGAGAAAGGCTTTGGGTGAGCTACTGCATGCCCATTGCTGGGTGCACCCAGGAACAATCTAGAGACGGTACAGGAGTATATATAGTGAAACTGTGTTTTCATTTTATTAATAATAATAGTAATGATGCATTTGATTTCTGTAGCAGATTTACAGGAATCTCTGCAGTTGAATGGCTTAAAATGATAAGCATGACGCAGTTATGGGTTTGTTGCATGGCCAGTGCTGGATGAAACAGTTCTAATATAGGAACTGTACTGGAAAATATAAATGAAATGTGGGTGCATTTTAATTTAGGGCTGTTGGTTTGTTTGTACTGACAGTCGTCTTCCTTTGTTGTGAACCTTTTGGTTCAATTTTACTTTGCATTTATTAGATGCTTCTGTCCAAAAAAATTGGACAAAAATTTTTTATGAAAAATTGGGGTCAGAGAGCAGGGTTAGTCAGTATCGAGCATCCCTGGAGTAGTTAACAGCCTGACTCAAGGATGGATGGATGGATGGATTCATTCATTCATCCATTTGTTATTGGTCCCGAAGGAACTTTAGGCATCAAGTAGTTCAAATACAAACATAGGATTCACAAAATAATAGAATAATACTCAGGACTGCAGAGGTAGGGAGTGCATCTATGGATGCTGTGGAATTGATCGATACCTTGAAAAGTTGTTTAGGTCAAGGTGATCATCAGTGCAAGGGCCCAGTGTTGATATGATTACACCACTCACCGTGGGATTCAAACCCACAACCTTCCAGACCCAGGCATACCTGTACATCCCTACCCTGCTGAGGAATACACCATTGTATAGCCTGATGGATAGCGATGAATGCTCACCCAGCCTTCCGGAGCTTTCCAGGTGGCACGATTTCAGCCCTGAGTGCGATGGGAGGGGCTTAGCATGAAGGAAGAGGAAACAGAGTCTACAAACACTGAGGACGAAAGCCAGGAGGACCAATGCCGCCACAGCCAGTGCCGCAAGAGCCCCGACACTGAAACAGAAGCATCAGATCATGGGTAGGCATCAAGGATTTAGCCGGATCTCTGCCAAATCTTTGTTGTTTTAGGCCTGGTATAAAAGACATTGTGAAAATAGAAGCAATAATCATTCCTCATTAATCACAATAATAACTGACAGTTAAATATTCTTTAACCTCATATGAAGTCCTTAATAATATAGTGACAACCAAACAGGTTAATCAATGATTTCAGATTAAACAGGTTTAAAATCTGCCATAACTGTAAGTGCTGTAACTTAACATGATTCGCACGTTGAATGTAATTTTCAATTATGTTTACTCACTGTTAAGAGTGTTTCATTAGGTTTTTCTTAATGTCACTCCATACAAAATGGAGTATAACTCAGTAAAATGATGTACATGCAACATTTGTACCTAAAACAAATCTGAGGAGTCAGATCACAAGACTGACCTACCAAATGATTAAGCCTACAAGATATTTTTCCTAGTCTTCCATAGTTTACTGTCACTTGCACATTCTAGTAGGCATGGACAGTTTAAGAGTTCATACTGCATTCGTCTCATTCACGTAACTTTGACAGTTCGGTTTTTATTGATTTTCACCCACTTTCATGATCTCAAAAAGAAACATAAATTGCTCCACAAATGGTCTCTTCCAAACTATTATTTTGATGCTCAAATAAGAGGAGCTAAAAGGTCTTTTCAGACAGACCTTGATTAGAACACGGGGATCTTCAGATGAAAAACCTGAATCCATCCATTATTTCCTAACTGCCTTCTGAAAACTGCATCAGACTAATTCACTGTCATCTTTGACCTTGTGGAAAAACATTCTGTTCTCATCAAGTGTTTGAAACTTCAGTCCTGGGTGCCTTTAACATAAAATGGTGAAGAAAGCCCCACAACAGCCAGTAAAAGTAAGAAATATAATGGAATTTCATCACATCTCCTGGCAGAGCACTTTGCTTTCTTGCGAGCATCCTTTTCCAAAGACCTCTCTATCACCTTCTCTCTTTCCTTATAACCTTTTAAGCAAAATGCAAGATGCAAATGTGCAGGGTGCTTCTCACCTCAGGCTCCACATGTATGCATACTTGTAGGGGAAGTAGCTTCCAGGCTCACTGCAGCAGTACTTCACGTCCTCAAACCCGCAGCAGTAGAGAAGCTCGGGTCTCTTGGGGTCGGCTGGGCAGGAGAAGCGCTCCACGAAGCCAGCATCCACGCTGTAGTATCCCTCGCAGATATTGTGAGGCTCCGCCATTGCAGCAGAGAGAAGGGATCCGAGGGGGGTGAGAAGAAAGTAGCAGTGGACTGAAGCTTCATGTACCGGTAGGTGCACTGTGTTGACTAGAGAGGAGGGGCGTGGAGGGCTCTGTCATCAGGGAGGTGGGATCTGTTGGTTTCCAGAAAGGCACATCCTCCTGCTATTGGAGCATCTTCTTAGCAAGTCCTCCAAAAGTGCTCCTCTTAATAACGCTTACTTCCAGTGTAATAACTAATTCACATGTTCAATAAAAAAGGATGTTGTAGTGAACGATACAAAGTCACATGGTAGAAAGCGTGTGGGCATTTCATGGATTACTCATGTGTCTGATGGGAGGAAAACATCACTTTGGACTGAAAAAAAAACAGCATCCCCATTTTCTAACCACTTATCCTGGCCAGGGTTCTGGAAAGGATAGAGCCCATCCACCCACAGATGGGGTACACTCTGTGCGGACATACACTCTACGGGGAGTGGAGAGAGATAATCAGCAATCGACTGCATGTCTTTGGACTGTGGGAGGAAACCCACTTAACACAGAAACAGGATAACAATATATGGGAATGGTGTGTGACAGTGGGTCGGGACATTGTTTGTGATCAGAAGGTCACTGATTTAAATCCCGTCATCAGCAGAGCAAAACCCTTAACTTCAACTGCTCCAGGGAAGAGCTGACCCTACCCTCTCAAAGGAGCATGTTGCTTTGTAAAAAAGCACCTGCTAAACGTAACAGCTCTGTCACCAAGATTACTGTACACCCATTCAACTAAATGTTAGGTACAGCCTTAAAAAATAAAAATGCTTATTGAGTTTACATTTCATTTTGGAATCTAATCGTTTGCTTAGGAATCATTCGCCCATACGTACGATTAAACCACTGACAGGACAAGCAGGATACGCTCGTACTTAAACACCAACTTGTGTAACTTTTTTTACACGAAGTGTGCAGGAAATGGACGAATCTTTTAGCAAAACAACTTGACTTCTACCACGCCTCGTTTCCACCAACATGGTGCCGAAACCGGCGCCGGATCTTTTTAGTGGGAGACTAGCGATCGAGCCCCCATATTGCCTATTTGTACGGCCCCAAACGCTAGTCATATCCAGGCCCTGCCCCGTCCCTCCAAGACTAGCCAATAAAAACGCTGCGATTGTTGGTGACAACCAATGAAAATGCACGACTTTACGCGGTTCCTGGCGTGTCGGAACAGTACCGGTAGTAATCTGTGATTCACCCTGAAAAACAAGCATGGCGTCTAGCGCGGATCCTGATGAGCGCAAGAGAAAATCAGAAGTGAATGAGGAAAAAGGAGATGATGCTGCAGACGATGAGTGGATCGGACCCATGCCCAGCGAAGCTGTGCAGCCAAAGAAAAGAAAAGGCGAGCATTATTTACTGGTTCAGTACTATTACAAGTAATCCAACTAAACAGCTCGATAGCAAAGACGCGGAAAGAGCCTTCGTGGCAGAAAAAGATGCTCACATACAGACACAGTCGTTATGTAGGTGGTTAAAGTGCCGTTTTGCTTTGCGTTTCTGCAGTGCTTGAGTATGAACGTGTGTATCTGGACAACCTCCCTTCTGCCGCCATGTACGAGCGCAGCTATATGCACAGGGACGTGATCACGCACATCGTCTGCTCCAAGTAAGTGTAATAATTACACCACCGTTAACAAAGGGTTTACTGTTCTTTCTGTGATAACACATCGCCAACTCCAAGTAGGGGGCTACTGCATGAAGTACCACACTTTCACAGTTTATTGACATATCTGTGATGTGATCATACACATTGACCTTTTGTGAGAATTAACCGTGTAGCGAATGTTTGCATCAGGGGATTTAGCTTGTGCTATGAAACCAGTCTATTTAACTGTGAGTGAAATTATCATGCAGGACAGTAATGTGTTATATTGTAATCTGTGCCGTTCTAGGTAATTGTATCGTACACCCAGTGTACTGCTGTATTATGGATGAGCTTGTTTTAGTTGGCATTGAACCTTGGAATCCACAGCCCTGTCCCGAAGATCTTGTACATTACCGTCAACTGTTTCGTGGTTACCAATTACTAAGATTATGGGAGTCTATAATAAGACATCTCTGATTATGTAGAATAGTACCAAATAATTGCTCACTCTGTAACTGTACATGGGTACTAATGAAAATGGTAACATGGTATTATTATCTCAAAGCTGTGTGGTCATGTTGGAAAGAAAGTGTGCCCATTTGTAGCTGTGTTCATCCACAGGACTGAGTTTATATTAACTGCCAGTCAGGACGGCCACGTGAAGTTCTGGAAGAAGAAGGAGGATGAGGGAATAGAGTTTGTCAAACACTTCCGCAGCCATCTCGGTCTGTATATCCATTCCTGTCATTTTTCTGTACAGTACTTGAAACAACTTACATTAAGAGGTGCTTATGATAAATATTCCCTCCCAAGGGTTCATTTGATATTTAAGCAAAGTGGGAGGAGTGTTTTTGAATGTTTATGTAAGGATAAGTTTTGGAAATATTCACAGCGTCAATATGCTAATACTGAAACGTAACTAGTGTTTGAAGTGTTAGAGACTTTAGCGAGGAGAATATTATCAGCATTTATGTCTTTGGGTCTTTTGTAAGTTGGGCTGTTACACTGCACTTTTGAATTAGATACCGAACTTCATTGTGTCAGTAATTGTACTTTGTGCAATGTCGGTATAGTTGAATCTGAGATACTGAGTGAAAATAGTTTGGAGATGTGTTTTGTTGACATGCTCTGAAATTGTTTCTTGGACTGTTAATTTTGAAGTGTTATTTGTTTTGCACTGTCAGTGTATTGAAAATGGTTATTACTGCACTGGTTCCCCTTTTTCATTTTGTATAAACTGATGGGTTTTCCTCACTCTGTGTGTGTGTGTCTGTGTGTCTGTGTGTGTGTGTGTGTGTGTGTGTGTGTGTGTGTGTGTGTGTGTGTGTGTTATTTCAGATGTCCACAGCTATCTATCCCTGGTGTGAATATTGTGCTTTGTACAACAGGGCTGATTGAGTGCATCGCTGTTAGCGCTGAAGGGGCTCTCCTCTGCACCGTGGGGGACGACCAGGCCATGAAGGTCTTTGACGTTGTCAACTTCGACATGATCAACATGCTCAGGCTGGGGTAGGGTGTCGATTGACTGGGAGGGGAGGGGGGTGGGATATTTTGAGTTTCCATATGTTAAAGGGGTGCAGTTTCTGGGGTCTTGATCATAATCCTCTGTCTCTTCCAGCTTCCACCCTGGCCAGTGTGAGTGGATCTACAATCCGGGAGATGCTATATCCACAGTGGCCTGTTCAGAGAAATCGACGGGGAAGATCTGTGTCTATGACGGAAGGGGAGGCAATCAGCCGCTGCACACCTTCGACAAGATGCACTCCTCCCCACTGGCCCATATCCGGCTCAACGCCCGGTATCGGGTCATCGTCTCTGCTGACAAGGGTGGCATGTTGGAGTACTGGACTGGCCTTCCCAGCGAGTTCAAGTTTCCAAAACACGTGCAGTGGGAGTACAAGACAGACACGGACCTGTACGAGTTTGCCAAGTGCAAGACATACCCCACCAGCCTGGCCTTCTCGCCCGACGGCAAGAAGATGGCCACCATCGCAACCGACCGCAAAGTCCGGATCTTCCGCTTCCTGACCGGGAAGTTAATGCGAGTGTTTGATGAATCCTTGACTGTAAGTTCAAGCATGGCATTACGGATCTTCATTTTCGGTAATTTGTAGAAAGTTAGAGATTCTGATAACTGGCACATGATGTATTGTGAACAAAGGAGGCAGAGTCTTATTGACCATAACACTGATCACTATGGATAAATAGGCTTTTGATGCACCTCCGATGTGGTGTGCATTGAGTAATCCCTGGAAGAAAACCTAGCAAGTGTTTTGATTTTATTTAACGGCTATGATCATGAACATGCCAAATGCACCACAATACATTTATATCAGTTCTTGGAGGGGAAAAAACTGATATGGAGATATGTGAACAATTAGTGTGAAAATGAAATGTTTATTAAACGGCATTTAAAATATTAAATACTTTGGACATGCGATCAAGTTAAGTAGCATTTGCAGCCTTTGATTTTAGACTCTTGCTGCATTAAATGTAGTCAGAAAAGGGTTATATGGGTCCACACAATTAGAGATATGCGCTTAGTTTTAGTCTGTTCAATAAATGTTTATCCTGTTCGGCCCACGACCTAAAGTGTGGTTTGAGTTTTGGCCCCTGTGCGAGTGAGTTTGACACCCCTGCCTTAATAAAGGCCATAATAAAGTATTTCGAGAGACCATCCTTACAGTCTCTGAAAATACTTTATTGTGGACCATACTGGAATTTTGCACCTTCTTGGGCAATTTTCCACCATAACAGGTACTGTACTTTTGGTACTTCAAGAAAGTACAGTACTTTAAGGCAGGTGTGTCAAACTCACTCGCACAGGGGCCAAAACTCAAACCACACTTCAGGTTGTGGGCTGAACAGGATAAACATTTATTGAACAGACTAAAACTAAACGTTTTTTGAACATAAATATGACTCGAAACAAGTGACAGATTTGTCTGATTGTCTTTGGCTGAATATTCCTTTCTCCTGCTCCGAATTCCCATCTTTCTGTCCCGCTCTTGCAGATGTTTACAGAGCTGCAACAGATGAGACAGCAGCTTCCCGACATGGAGTTTGGACGCCGGATGGCTGTGGAGAGGGAGCTGGAGAAGGTGGACGCAATCCGCCTGACCAACATCATCTTTGACGAGACAGGACATTTCGTCCTTTACGGTACTATGCTGGGCATCAAAGTCATCAATGTGGAGACCAACAGGTACCGCCCCATTTGATTCCTGTGTTAAAATCTTTTTAAGTGTCATGTAAGGATGGTCTCTGAAAATACTTTATTATGGACCATACTGGAATTTTGCACCTTCTTGGGCAGTTTTCCACCACATCAGATACTGTACTTTTGGTACTTCAAGAAAGTACAGTACTTTAAGGCAGGGGTGTCAAATTGACTTGCACAGGGGGCCAAAACTTTAGGTTGTGGGCCGAACAGGATAAACATTTATTGAACAGACTAAAACTAAACGTTTTTTGAACATAAACATGACTCGAAATACACAGGATACAATATTGTTCCAAAATAAACAAACTTAACTTATTTTGCTATCCATAAAAATATCTCCTGTTAAAATTATACAAATTCAAAATATGATTATGCTGCAAAAAAACTGAAAATATAAGTAAAAGTTGTGCTTTTAAGTGAATGGTAACACATCAAAACATTCTTTGGTCTTATGCCATTCTGTCAGAGCTGGATGCTTGGCATCTTTTCTTGGCAAAAAGTTAGTTTATGTTTGGGGTAGGGTTCTGTGTTGTGGAGATTCTCAGCCACACTTGCACCACAAAATGCATTATGGGATTTGTAGTTTGTGTGTTATCGACGCTTCATATCGCCGGGCCATTTGAAAAAAAAATAAAAATATATATATATATATATATATAAAAATAATGATCTTGCTGGCCGGGTATAATCATACGCCGGCCCGCGGGCCTTGAGTTTGACACACATGGTTTAAGGTGTTGATTTTCCATTGGCCTATAAACTGGTACGGGCCCTGAATGATGTTGTAACATGAGGCGGGGTAATTTGTACCGAATATTATAGGGCAGGACGATGTGCAATATTAATCCCAACATTGCACGTTATGCATGTGCAATTCTTACATAGCTAGTCAGCTAGATTACGATCAGGCTTTTTCTTACCATCAATTCTGTATGGACATGATGGCCCAGGGAGTTTGTTTCACTACAGTGTTTTCACACACTCATAGGGGAAAAAAACATAGCAAGTTTTGCAATTTTAATGATTATTCCTTTTCAAGATTTTGGTATATGCTTAAAAGAAACAGTTTAAAGTTTACTTCCACTGCTTTTGCATGAGTGCTGCATGCACTCTCCTAGACAGTTATAATTATTTTCATCCTTGCTGTTTAAATCACTCCTAGATGATTTGTAAGACATTTGTGAGAAATTCTTTCATTTTCTAAATATCCCAATATTTATTACAAGATATTCGAAAATGTTCCAATACTGTGCTGTTCAAGTATATTAAACAGCATACTTTTTTCTTGTCATGCCATCCAGTTCTTGCTGTATGTTGTTCCAGCCAGATTGCAATTTAAGCTTGAGTCTCTTAATTTGTTCTCGCATCTGTTATAATAACTTTTATTTTTTTACTTTTATTGTTGTTTTCTGAGTCTGCAGTTGTATTGCGTTTCAGAGACTAGGCTATTTGCATAACCAATCGAAAAGAAAACTTAGACAAAGTCGCACCCCAAGGTACCAGAAGAGTACCCCAGTTGGTTTGGCACTTTTGGTACTGGCACTCAACTGGAAGTCAATGCAAAAGAGAAAGTACTGTACCAGGTGCAGTGGAAAAGCACCCTTTTTTGTGCTAGTTTCCAGTTCCTTCTTTACAGCCATATTGCAGTTTTGGTTCTTAGAGTTCTTAAGGATGACAGAAGAAGCTACAACGGCTGATGGCTCATCTCCATCTAGGTGTGTCCGGATCCTGGGGAAGCAGGAGAACATCCGCGTGGTGCAGCTTAGCCTGTTTCAGGGCATCGCTAAGGTCACTAAGACGGCGCCTACCATCGAGATGAAAGCCTCTGACAACCCGGCCTTGCAGTGCTCTGAGCCAGACCCCACCATCTTCTGTACAGCCTTCAAGAAGAACCGCTTCTACTTGGTGAGATTTTACAGAAATTAACCAGCTAGATGCCACAAGAAGTGTGCCAAGGCTTGACTGGACTTTTGTGCTTATTGGTAGAGTGATTTCATATGTACATTTTTCATACAAGGTTACGGTGTAGTAAACCATGCTTTCTTGTTTTTGTGTGACACAGTTCACTAAGAGGGAACCAGAAGATACCAAGAGTGCCGATTCGGACAGAGACATCTTCAACGAAAAGCCATCCAAGGAGGAGGTCATGGCTGCCACACAGGCCGAGGGCCCCAAGAGAGTGTCGGACAGTGCCATCATCCACACCACCATGGGGGACGTTCACCTGAAACTCTTCCCAGTGGAGTATGTAGCCTATGCCAAGCTTGCATGGTTGAACCATAGTGCTTGCTTGAAAATTTTGTTCAAACATAATCTGATGTTTTCTGCTTAAATTCAGTTACCACTTTCTGTCTTTGCCAGGTGTCCAAAGACAGTGGAAAACTTCTGTGTCCACAGCAGAAATGGTTATTACAATGGTCACATATTCCATCGTGTCATCAAGGTACGTTGAGGGTGCTTGTTATCCCTGCCAGCCTGAAGTCATGTCAACCACGAATTTTGACTCAGACACAGAACCCATGTTCTGTAGGGATTCATGATCCAGACAGGAGACCCCACCGGCACGGGAATGGGAGGGGAGAGCATCTGGGGTGGAGAGTTTGAGGATGAGTTTCATGCAACGTTGAGGCACGATCGTCCGTATACCCTTAGCATGGCCAATGGTGGACCCGGCACCAATGGTTCCCAGTTCTTCGTCACTGTCGTCCCAACCGTAAGCCCTTTCTGCCACTATACCCAGAAACCATAGTCCACAAATCCTGCTGTTTTCACATCAGGATGATGGCAAAAATTAACCAACACCCCTCCTCCTTCTTTGGTACAGCCCTGGCTGGACAACAAGCACACGGTGTTTGGAAGGACCACAAAAGGAATGGAGGTCGTTCAGAGGATCTCGAATGTCAAAGTCAACCCAAAAACAGACAAGCCGTATGAGGATGTCAGTATCATTAATATCACCATCAAATAATTAAAGTGGTGTTTGGGGTGCTTGCATTTTTTTTTTTTTTTTAATAAAATGATAGTTTTACATAGAGTAATGATGAAATTTTACATTTTAAATACATTATGTCACCCATATGTTATTAATCTACATTCACTGAAAATACAAAAGGTCAAAGTGATGTTGGATGGTAATTGTGACAGTATGATTTTCATGAATTATCTATTTAATAGCATAACATGGTGTACAAAAGCATCATGGAGTTCACACGTTACAAATGTCTGGGTATGCACTGTGCTTTCACATGTTAAGATTCTGCTTATGCCAGAAATGTAACATTTCCCACAACCCAACATCACAGAATGACTGAGAAACAAGCCATAGATTCACGTTCTATAAATAGGTACAAGCGTTTAACATTATTTAGCATTGAGGTTGACTGAACAGTAGAACGAAAACCAGCTTTTCAAATGTTTTTTTGAAACAGGATATTTTTTACTCCTATGTACTGTAAGCTTGTAACATGCAGTATAGCAAAGGAAAGTGCCTACTTCTGTCACCTACCTAAACAAAACTCACACAAACCCGAGTCCGTTTCTAGCACCGCAGCAGTTTATACAGCAGTTGGTCACATTTCTGCAGGATAGCCAACGGCCCAGGGCCGTAACTCCCACAATCCACAGCGTGGCAGTCATTTGTCCATTTGGCTTGAAAGTTTTCTAAGACGCATCCTTAATCCAGCCTACCACAACTTAACATGCTCCTCAAAACAGGAGGCGGGGAGACAAACATATTGCTCACAACTCATCTAGCACAACTACACGGTTCTGAAACTGTGTCAAGGATTTCCCACGAACTTATGTACAAGCACATATTTGGAGAGAAGGTTGTTCGATTAGGTGCTGGGTAAGCCCCAGGGAAAATGTCAAGAAGCAGAGCTTCGTAATCCTGTGGTCCTCCAGAAATTGGTCTAAACTACGGCAAGGACAGTGGACCAAACAGTGCCGAGACCAACACGTCCCTGGTGGTCAGTCATGTCCTTCTCTAGCTGTAAATAGAGATTCAGCTGAATTACAAAAAAAGTCACCTACACAAGAGGAGGGATGCAATCCTAAAATCTGATCAAGTGACCACTGTTGGATGTCTTATGATGCGGTACATCAAGTCTACAGAAGGAGGAATTTACATGTTTTATTCTGTCACAACTGACTTGTCTAATGCCGTTTGTCCCGGCCTGTTCAGGAGAGATGGGGACTGAACACAGCGTTGAGCTATTTCACCAAACAACGGCTCAAGTTAAATGCTACAACCAGAAAATACTCCAGAAATGGATATGTAACAGAAAAAAAAAACAAAAATGCATGCAGTGAGCCTGTTTTTCTGAGTGAAAGTTAACGCACTGTGGACGAGTGCATGTTACATTATAGTCAACCCTATAGAAAAAAAAAAACCACCGAGGAACTCTGAAACGATGGTCGGTGTGTTTGCGAGCTGCATCACTTCATCACGATCCCTCTGGTTTAAAGGAGGGCACTCACCCTCACACACTCTCTCACACACACAGAATGTCAGGGGATAACGTTAACGTTGATTGGAGAGGTAGGGTCAGGGTGATCACATTTATGGACGGAATGGACCGGAAGCTCAGGCCACGTCCAGCACGCCAGCAGCCACCAGTTGGCGAGACAGCCAGTCCAGCCCCTCATGGAGGCCCGTCCCGCTGCGGGCATCGCAGCCCTGCACGTGCCAGCTGCGGCCACAGCACAGTTTGTGCAGGCTCAGCAACTCTGTCAGCTCCTCCACAGACACCGCCCCTGGGACGTCCTGCAGACAGGGTCAGGGGTCAGCAGCGGCCTAAATACTACCCTCTATCCACAAAGATGCTCCCCATATTCACGTTTGCGAAGAAAGTGATTTTTAAAAACCTCACATTCCTAAAATGCAGTACACATACGTCGAGAAGATTGACAAGGCATAAGAAATGTAAAGCTACGTTCACGAGACATCATATTTTCAGTTCTCATTTGGGTCTAAACTACACACCCCCATTCATAAAGAGAGACTCATTCGTGTAACATTTATTTTTCCAGCAGACGCTTTTATCCAAAGTGACATACAATTGACAAAGCAGGGTCAGACAAGCCCTGGAGCATCTAAAAAAAACAAACCACACTCTGCTAACCCTGGGATTTGAACCAGCGACCATACGTTCAGCCACACAGGGGGTGGCAGTTTTTTTTATTTACCTGTTTGTTAGCAAAGATGAGGAGCAGAGCGTCTCTCAGCTCCTTCTCCGTTAACAGCTTTGCTAGTTCACTGTGGGCCTCCATAAGCCGGTCCCTGTGACAGCTGTCAATGACGAATACCACAGCTAGGGGGCGCAAGAGCACAGGGTGAAGTGTTATGGGACATAAGAAACACACGGCAAACCACATCAATCAGGCATCAAGTACCTCAGCCATCATCCACGTCATTACAATTGCAAATCTAACTTCAGATCTTCCATGATCGTTTAAAACAGTGAGCATGAACAACTATTATAAACCCAGAATGAAATATGGTTAAAATGTTATGCGCTTGGTCTGCTTAACAGATTTATGCTGGCCTTAGAGGTACATGTCAAACAAAAAATCATCACAAAAACTTCAAAAGTCAGAATTGGAGCAGTCACGATTATTCGATTAAGCTTGATTACTCGATTAAATTTTCCTTCTACATTACTTGGCAATATGGCAGAAGGTAGATGGAACATGCAGGATGAGGATTCAAATTAAGAGCAAAAGCATCATTTGTGTGGAAGCACTTCGCATTAAAAGCAAATGAGAATGCAGTCGTCCATCAGTATTGCAAAGCAGAACTTAAATATCACCACGGTACGACTGCAAAGCAAATACATCTGAAAAAAGGACATTCAGGTTTGACGGACTCACCCAATAATGCGAGGTTATCCATAGATATGTCCCATTTAGCCTCTCGAAGTAGCCTAACCTGTCTTTGTCATCAGTTTGACTTAATTTATTTTGCTTATCAGGATTCCTGTATGTTACCCCGTCGCTAAGCCGCATCATTTTACATAATACGGTACATAATAACCTATTAACATTATTTCTTGTTAACATGTTTTGTCTTTTGAATAGGGCTGAACGAGACTAGACAATGATCACACTATGATATTTAGAAGTTGAAAAATAACTATATAGCAAAATGCAGAACTTATCTACCAACAGAGTCTGTCAAATAACTCTGTTGCCGAGAGTTGTGCCACCAGACACAAAGCAGTGTCGACATCACTCACTTTTGCTTATTGCCACTATAAAATACAAAATATTTCCATTCTGCATAATACAAATGTCTTTTCGTATGACTAGGCATGCACCCTGCAATGTGTGGTTGGTTCCTGCCTTGCGCCAACTGCAATGTCTATATTATATTATATTATATTATATTGTATTATATTATATTATATTATATATAAACGATTACTCGATGAATCCTGAGATTAATCAGTAGATTACTCGATTATTAATATAAATCGACAGAGACAACCCTAGTCAGAATACATGGCAGTCTGACAACTAAAGATCAGTTAATTTCCACTTAAGAAAAAGGAAAAAAAAAAAGATATAACAGATGTAAGCAACATAGCCACAAAGCATAGCCTACCCTGAGTATTTAGATAATAGTGTTTCCAAAGTGGTCTGAGTTTATGCTTGCCACCCACATCCCAGATGGTGAACTTCAGATTCTTATACTCCACTGTCTCCACATTGAATCCTGGAAAACAGGAACCTGAATTTAGCCTCATACCCATTGAGATGGCTTTAACACCTGAGATTAAACCCACTCCACCACTGATGAGAATCCAATTCACATTAGCACCCAGACCAGGGGTAAACTGCTTTGTGAAAGCAGAACAACTGTTTATGTGACAGACAATATGGATGAGATCCAAAGTCTTGAAGTAGTTTTCAAATTTAGGATTCATTGACATTAATTGCTTTACTCTTTGGTGAAGGATCTAATCCAGACCTGCTACTGAAATGGTAAGAAGGCAAATGTTTATGCGGGAAGCTGAAAAGTCACATGACCCATTACACACAGCAGAGAGAGAGGGCTGACAGCATGCATCAAGCTTACCGATTGTTGGAATGGGCTGCATGAACTCATCTTGTTTCAGCTTGAAGAGGATGGTGGTCTTACCAGCACCATCCAGGCCCAGGGTCACCACACGAATCTCCATCTTTGGGCCAATGTGCACCCGGTTATCCTGCAATGCACACCAGGCACCATGTTTATGGGATCTACAGGAGGGTCCTGTCAATTCAGTACTATGTTTATGGGATCTTCGGAAGGGCCCTGAAAATCGAGTACCATTTTTATGGGATCTGCGAGCATTTTCCCACTGCACCAGGTACCGTACTTTTGATACTTCGAGAAAGTACCAAAAGTACGGTACTTTAAGGTGTTTGTTTTCCATTGATATAAAACTGGTACTGGTGCTGAATGACATCACAACTCAAGGTGGGGTATTTTGCACTGAATTTGAAAAATGGCTGTAGTACGTTCTACGCCTTGGCGATGTGCAATATTAATGTCAACATCACATGTTATGCACATATAATTCTTACATTGCTAGTCAGCTATACTAAAATAAGGCTTTAGCCTACTTTCAATTCTGTAAAGTTTTGCTAAAATATTTTTACTGTTACTCTGTCATAGGAAAAAAAACTTAGCAAGCTTTGCAATTTTTATCATTATCCCTTTTATAGATTCTTATATGTTTAAAAACTCAGTTTAAAGCCTTACCCCCACAGCTTCAGTGTGAGCGCTTTCAAATCACTCGCAGACGGGTTTTTGAGAAATTTATGAACTCCTTTTTTGTTTTTATAAATGCCCCAATATTTATTACAGCCAAATCACATCGTTAGGACAGCATGCTATATGCCTGCTATATTAATACAGTATATTAAACAAAATATTTTTCAATTTTTTTTCATGCCAACCGGATCTTTTTGTTATATGTATTCTTACAATGAAATCATGTTTTTTTTTCTTTAGCTTTGTTTATCATTATTTTTTAAGTTTGCAACTGTTTTCAAGGTGGTGTTTGTATTGTGTTAACGCTGTATTGTGTGCAGGCTATTTGCATTACCAATTGACAAAGAAAGCGTTTCAAATCCCACCCCAAAGTACTGAAGTACCAAAGAAGTACCCCAGCTGGTTTGACACTTTCGGTACTGGAACTTTTGGTACTGGTACTCGACTGGAAGTCAATGGAAAAGCGAAAGTAGTGAAAGTACCAAAGGTACTGTACCAAATGTATTGTACTTGGTGCAGTGGAAAAGCACCCTATGGAATGGTCCTTTAAATTGAGTATAGGTATACCTGTACCCCGTTTTACGAAAGCTTACTTTATGCCATTTCAATTTTATGAACGAAATACATTATCACTAACCGAAAAAATTTGAAGAGGATTTTCGCTTTTACAAAAAAAGTAGAAATGTGAAAATAGGGTTTGTTTATCAGCCAGTTATAGATATACAGTCATGCGTCAGATAATCAGATTCTGGTGAACAACGCACCACCTACACGATGGTGGTCCAATAAGATTTTAATGGAGCAGAAAAATTCCTATTGCCTGCCGCCCCCACAGTCATTGTAACACATAACTCATTACTCACATGTTTGTGGTGATGCTAGTACAAGTAAACCTACTGCACTGGCCGTCATATGAAAGTACAACACATATAATTATGTACATTATTAGAATACTTGATAATGATAATAAAGCAACTATGTTACTGGTTTATATATTTACTATACTGTACTTTTTAATAATATTTTTTAATTTATACCATATAGCCTAGGTGTGCAGAGGGCTGTACCATCTAGCTTTGTGCAAGTACACTTTATCCTGTTTTTACATATTTATCATCGTCTAAGAATGCATTTCTCAGAATATATTCCTGTCATTAAGTGAAGCATGACTGCATTGATTCTGGTAAATGAAACTACACTGTACATACATTATTTCTACTTTATATAGGTTGTGTATTTATAATGTTATTCCTGCTTTTACTATACGTTTTAATTTTAGGTTTTATGTGTTATTTGGTAGTTTTTTTGGGTCTTGGAATGCTCAGAATGTTCTCTCCATATAAATGAACGGTAATTGCTTTACGCCATTTCGGCTTATGAAAGGTTTCCTAAGATGTTTATAGGATCTATGGGAGGGACCTTTAAATTGAACAGCACTTTTAGAAGTCCCGTGGGAGCGCCCCCTACAGGCTACTGATCTTTGGGATGCAAGTCTCCCAAATCGATCATGAATCACTGCTCTCTTTCACCCATGAGTGATAATAATCCTGTTAACCAGAAGGTGTGCGCCTCACTTTGCGGTCACATTTTGATGTGGTCGCATTTTGGCGCACGGCCGGGCATACCTTTGTGAAGGTGACGGGGATGCCGGCATCCAGCTGGACGTGGTCCGTCAGCTCCGTGAACTGCTGCTGCTGCTTCTGCAGGGTCTCTAGCAGCCGGGTTATCTCTTGCTTCGCCAGCACCACACGGCAGTCGTCCTGTAGGGGGCGCCACCAGAAAGGACCCCGTTCTCACAAGTCATTCAAGTACTACAAATGAAATGTTTAAACTAGAGGAGACATTTAGTCTGTTAGCAGGCAGCCTCCTGACGAGACTTTGGGTCCGTGGCAGCGCCCCCTACCTGCTGCAGCGTCTTCTCGCAGTGCAAACATGCGGTGGACACCTGGGACAGCAGGATGGTCATGTCCTCCTGTTGCTGCCGCAGCCAGATGAGACGCTCGCGCACGTGAGCGTCAACCACACTGAGCGCCATCTCTTCCTGGCGGCATAGAGCCTCATGCAAGTCAGCGAAGTAGGCCCTGACACAGGAGCGTGCACTCTCTGCTGTGCCCGGGACCTGGGGGGGGGGGGGGGGGAGGAGAGGCCACATTCAGACAAAAGACGCCATCATGAGTAAAAACCGTCAATCCAACCAGCAAAACACTCCTCTGCCAATACGCAAATTAATACAAAATTCTCAGAATCCAAATATCTCATTATGTGGCCACAGAGGGATGGTTCACATTATTGAGTGTTTCTGAAAACTAATTTAAATATTTACCCTGAATATGTACTGCATGTGACCAATTCTCAATTCTTTATGTTATTAATATCTCATTGCTTGTTATATAACTATTTCCTTTATATCTCCATCTATCCATCCATCCATCCATCCATCTTCTGTACCTGCTTATCCTATGCAGGGTTACAGGAGTCCAGAGCCTATCCTGGAAGCTATGGGCGCAAGGCATTTATGTAAAAATGTATTTACATAAACACCTTCCTGCTTTGTTTCTTGGCCTGTGCATCGCAGCTGGACTGTATGTTTTTGGAAAAACTTCCTTTCAAATATGGAGCCAGCCCAGCACTCTAGCTAACAAAATGTCACAAATATTTCACAGTTAAACCACAAAATTGTTTTATTGCTGCTCAAAATCGCATGACCTAATGAGCTCGTCCCGTGCCTGCGGCCAACTGTGATGTAGACGCCCTGCTCATATATGGCATCACACGGTCCCAGCGGAGGTGTTTACCGTCACTCAAACCACGCATTTGACATAGTACATACAGCCATTCCTTATTTAGGAGATGCTGAAGCAACATGTGCCACTAAGCAGCTAGCTAGCCACCATCTTTTGATTCTACTCGATAGCTACAGTATGTATTTAGTTCTTGAAACAACTGGGAAGGGAGGGATAACTTTTTCTTTTGGGACCCAGAAACAAGAACCATACCCCTGCATGGAACACAGAACAGAACAGAATACTACACTGTCATTATATTGCAGTACAATGAGATTAAGAGTCTATGTGAAGCTTTGGTGTGACTGCACAGCCAGCCATCTCTGGATTTAGGCTGGGCCTCACAGATGAGCGAGGGTCTCTCACCCCCTTCCACCCCACTTACGTGCTCCGTGTGGGCCATGCCGACCCCGTCCTCCACAATCTGCTCCCCACCCTCGATCTGCTGCACAATGCCCACCAGCTTGCGCGAGTACTCCGACACCTCCTCGGTGAACGTGCGGATACAGTGTGCCATGTCCAGGATGGATGCACGGATCTGATTGGCTTCAGCCTCCAACACTGCATGCTGGGAAGGGAGAGGTGGTGGAGAGGATCTGGGTAAATGCCACAGTGGAGGCGCCATGAGAGAGCTTAGACCAAAGCATGGGACCAGAGATACCCCAGATGGACAAAAGTTTTAAGCATTTCGGCAAAATTAAGAAATATGAAGAAGGTACGGACTGGAAACAAAACAATGGAGAGGGGGGTCAATAAATGTTTTCTGCGTGATTCTGTCTATCAAAGTAGCTTCTGGCATATAGGCCCGTCGCAGGACAGACAACGACGCCACGAGGTGCCAGACATGACTAATGGAACGATCACCAGCGTGGCCTGGACATGCAGTGGAGAGCGGCGGAGCACTGCACCGGTACCTTGTGTCCCTGGTGCTTGCCGTACTCCTTGCATACGCAGCACATGAGGGGCCCAGGCTGGCAGCCGTCCTCCAGGCACACGAACTCGATGGCGTGCACCTGGTGCTGGGGGCACAACGTCTTCTCGTGCGGCTTGTCAGCCAGCGGCACGCGGCGGTGCTTGGCTAGCGTGCGCGTGGAGTGTGTCAGCTGGGAGCACTCGCCGCACAGGTGGGTGGCACACACCGTGCAGTACATGGAGGCCGTGTGGCTCTCGTCCTCGTCGCAGCGGATGATGCACTGTGGGGACAGAGAACGCCGGGACTGTACCTCCATTTAGGAGTGTTTATTATCCTCATGTATTTGGTGTTACTGTCTGTTACAGTCTAAATGTAATTTACAAGGTTAGAAGGTGGTTGTTGTGCCATTGTAAACCTGCAATTTCCTTTAGGATAAACAAAGTATTTACCTACTTATGTACGTACATACCTACCTACCTATCCATCCATCCATCCATCCAATCTATCATCCATCCATCCATCCATCCATTTTTTGCCAGGTTTTCACAAACAAGTTAAGAAACATGGTAGCACATTTCCAGCTGCACCCCCTGTGAACACCCCTGCAGACCTGGCCATACCTCTCCCACCCCCCCAAGGGCGTCATCCGACATTCCGGACTGGTTGGAGGCGCCGTTCTGCAGCCGCTCCAGCAGCTCAAGCAGGGCGAAGTTCTTCTTCAGCCCCCAAACCCCAGAATCCCCTGCAGTGGAAAAACAGTATTTGGAATTGCTGACAGGTCCAGATATTTAGCCCTGACACATCGGAGACTCTGTCGGGTCGAGTCTTGGAACCGTACACAAATAGCCATTGAGCACCGAATTGCCTCCGATCTGTGGCATTTGTGGACATGATCCAAAAATTGTCAGTAAGTGGAAAATTGGGGCTAAAATGACGTAGCGTATACTTAGCATTAGTTTTTTTAGCCCTGATTTTTACTTTAAATGTAGACCAGAAATGCTCTTCAGCAAAAACTTTAAAAATCACGATACATGTCAAATTGGCAAACATATCGATATAATATCGATTCAGGAGGTCTCTACTGATTCCCACCCCTAATATCTACATACCAGAGGTGGAGATTTCAGGTCCAGAACGAACAAATGCAGACCAAGATTTTGTTTTAACTGGTTTTGAAGCAACCAAACAACCAACCAGTTGAATCAAAATCTTGGTCTGGATTTGTTCGCTCTGGACCTGAAATCTCCCCCTCTGCTACATACTAACTGGCAGCAACCAGCAGCCTTTAGAGATCTTAAAGTTATAAAAAGCTGGTTCAAGTCAACTGCAAGTTGACATTACAACTGAAAGCAACAGCAAACAAAGTTGTGATAAAGCAGCTTATAACTATGATATTGATCCACACAACACAGATTGTACTGAACCACAGATACCCAGTGACTCAATGCAGACATCACCCTGTGAGGCCTTTCACGGCAGAGAAAGTGCAGTGAATAAGTCAGTGTTTCCCAACCCAGTCCTCGGGGAAACCAGGCAGTCCACAATTTTGCTCCCTCCCAGCTTCCAGCACACTTGTCCCAGGCATCCGATGTTCATGATAGGCCAAGAGCTGGGAGGGAGCAAAAAATGTGGACTGTTTGGAGGTCCCCGAGGACCAGGTTGAGAAAGACTGGAATAGGTGCACCTTCATTTTGAGATGGAAAATGAAGGTTAAGTGCTTCCTGCTGCATCAAAGGCGTGTGCTGGAATGGGCTGAGGAGGGGTCATGGTTTTTATGGCTGTGCGGAGAAATATGGGAGGACACACAAGGGCTTTTGAGAGTAACGGACAGTCAGAATGTTCACAATGCGAACGGGCCGTGTGAGACCACGGCCTACGAGGAGCACAGAAATAACTCCTAAATGTCATGTCCACGACACAACAACAAAACACCGCAAAAACGACGGCAAGGAAATTGCAGTGTGACCTGACCTGCGATAGGGGATGTCTCTTTTTGTGAAATGATTGAACTTTAATGAGCATGTTTTTGTGTAAGTGTACTTACCCTTTCATGAGTAATGGCTGTAGCTAAGCTGCTCCCTGAAAATGTTTGTTTTTCCCCTTTTCGTTTCAAAGGCCGTTTTGTTTCTTGGAGTTCAATGCAATTTCATGAGCACACTTTTGACCTGTCATTCATAAAAATTCTGCATCTCATATTTTATTTTTGCTTCATGCCTAGAATATTTTATATGCCTTGGATTCATTTCCTGCCAAGACTTGTCCAAAAATAGAAATATGTGTCCGATTGGTCCGGAAATTCTGAATGTTACCCCCCTTTAAATCATCCACGTTACAAATTTATAAAATCGTACACCCCCCCGACTTAACATAAACATGAAACACAATCAGTGCTGCTTCCTTTACCAAACCACACAGCCGTTCAAAGTCACCATATGAATAATGAAAGTTGCGAGCTCTGTGATTAAACGTGGCAATCTACTGAAGCTCAGCTACTCGAGCCAAACCCCAACAAGACAAAACAGGAAGACGGTCTGCAAATACACCAGCTTCACCGTGAAGTACAGAGCTCCCACAACCGATTACGTAATGTTATCAAGCGGAGCTTGGATTCTGCATTGCTCATAAATCAAAGATAAATCCCCTCACTACCACGTTTCAACAAATTTTCACAGCATGCCCTGCAATGTCTAATTGCCTTTTTGTGTAACTCAAATGCAGCTTTATTCTATTCCCAGATTCCACCATCCAAGCAGCTTTTGTATATTGAATATGCTGAGTGTTTGTCTACAGTGGTGCTAATTATTGTTATTTCTTGTCTGCAGTTGCAGTCATCAGGTTAGGACCCTGTGGTTGGGATCGGAAGGTCATTGATTTGAATCCCATGGCTGGCAGATTGATGCTGCCGTTGGGCTCATAAGCAAGGCTGTGCACTGTCCACTGTACACTGGCAGTCCGATGCTGCCACTGGGCTCATAAGCAAGGTTAACCCCTAATTGCTTCAGGGCCACTGTACACTGGCAGACCCATGCAGTGACCTCCAAGCTTGTTGTGACATATGCGTCTTATGGAGAGCAAGATGAAACAGAAGAAAAGAATTTCGAAACCTGACACCCTAAAGGTACACTTCCTTAGTGAAGTTCAAATTCTCTCTATTGTCATCTTCAGCGATATGATCCATGGGTCATACACTGAGATGAAATTTCGATCTTGCTGGGAATAGTGCAAAAGAACAGTAATACGAGAATAAAATATAAACATGTAAGACATGGACTTAATACATAATGGACCGAGGGAAGATTATAACGGCATGCATTTCCTCACCCAGCTCAGTGACCTGTCTGTCAAATGGGCAGCGTATGGCACGACCGTGCAGCGGCAGGCGGGTGAGGCAGTCGTGACACACAGTGTGACCACACAACAGCAGCCTGGGCACCTTGTCCCCTTGCAAAGAGAAGACATCTTCACAGACTCCGCATTCCAGCACCTGGCGGCAGAGTAACACAGTGCTCAATAAACAGGGAAAAAGCTCCGCGTCTTACTGTACAGCTTCTGACAATGAGGACAATGTGGCATACATCTGTTAAAATCTGACACATGAAAAAGGGACCATTATGCATTCACACCCTAAACAGAACAAACGTACAACTTTTTCACCACACACAGCATTCTTAAACAGGCTAGAGGGAATTAGCTTATAAAATAGGTACAGCTTAGACTGAAACGACAAACTATTTTGTAAATTCATCAGACAATCACCAGCATAAATAGTGACACCTAATTGGTACAGTATGCCATCATTTTTAAAGAAATTCAGTGAGCCAGATTACTACCCAAAAATATTCAGCTGGAATTACTAGCGCTTAAATCTCTTAAAAGCAAGGGACGCAGGCTTATGTAGAAGCCTTTGCATGAACTGGCACTCTTCGGTGTCTGGTTCTGGTGCTGCTTGGACTCTGCATCTGTGATCACTATTGGGCTCTTAATCTAAAAACTCACCAGAGCCCCCAGATGCACAAATGACCCTGTGCTCAGACCCCACGCTTCACTCTCACTTCGATGTGTAAGCTTAGAGAGCAAGATGGCATATGCGAAAACCAAAGAATTCCTATGTGGCGAATAAGGTGTCATTTTAAAATGGACACCTTCTGTAATTAACTAGGATACCGCACAAATTCACGTCACTTGTACAAAACAGGGCAGAGCACTGAGCACACCTTTCAGGTGCAGCAAGCTGCACTTCCAAACACATTTCATGCAATAACTTCTGATGCATGAACAGTCTGGAGGTACTATTTTTTTAAATCACACGATTACCGTAGTCCGTCAAACCGACTTAGGCGCCAAATGCATGTCAGTGGCGTAATGCCGCCCCTTGATGCACATTCATGCATTAGTATAGTAGGGTTTGGAAAGACGCATCCACCCGTCAGGTTCGCCGGATTCTTTGGCAGGCTAATATACTATTAATATCGCTCCTTAATTTCCTCACTGCAGCTGCACATATACCGCACAGTACAGCACAAATGGAAATTTCCAGATCAATCGCGACCAGGCTGTCGGTTGGCACCAAGGCTAGGCTGCACACAGCTAGCTGGCAGTGCGTAGTTAACCTGAAGTCCCATACAATGCATCTTACCTCGTATATCTGCTCTAGTACCGCTGGCTACCCAGCTATATCGGGCACATAAATGACGAACCACAGCGGCCAGCCAGCTATTGAGATGAAATGACATTAAGTAGCATTTTGCTGAAATATCAGATTACACTTGCGTGATAGCTGAGGCCACGGGGCTGTCATCGCCGCAACGAAACATGCGACGTCCCGGCTAGCGGCTGCATCAGAGCCACGAAGTCATCTCCATGGGTGCCAGGCGATTCAGGGATCGCAGCGTCCACACGCATCATCGTCGTTACCCCCAAACACTCCTACCCCACCTCCGCTACGCCGCCACGCACCTTCACCGTACTGCCAGCAGCCGCCCGGCCGTGCCGAATACAGGGCTCCATTGCAGCGGCGGTCCCCTGCTTGTTTACAGCCAGACCGGCGGCCATCCTCGGGCACTACCACCGACGCCAGCGCTGGGGGGAGGGAAGGGGGGAAGACAGGCGTAATTCAAGATGCGTATCTTTATACTGATTCAGTCAGAACGCTTGTACATGCGACATTGTCCTATTATTATGCACATGCATGTATTTTATTTCAAAGAAACTGATTGTTAGACTTAAAATAGCGACACTCAAACAAAGGTTTTGCACCCCTACTAAAAATGGAGGATTCTGTCAGCTGTTTCCGTCATCTACAGTATCGCTTTTCCAAACGCAGAAATGAATAAGAAGTAATACAGATACTCCAATCCATTATATAAAAAAACAAAAATAATTCTGTTACTGGTACGACCACAGTCTTTAAACGGTCTGTAAAGAGTGACTTGAATGCATTGGGGAGATAATCATATCACCACAGGGCTATTAAGAATTAAAATAATTAAGACATTGAAAAAAGTTCAAGTTGCCAATTGGATTGCGTTTTCAGGGTGCAAAGTAATTTTATTTTGTTTTCATTACATAAATAAGCAACAAATATGCAGTTATTTTCGCCGAAAGCATGATTTCATTTTTTTTAATTCAGATGATAGCAGACATACATTGAAATATAAAAGTATTTTAATATATTTTGATTTAACTACAAAATATACACCTCTAATCATATCACGTAAACAATAAATATGTGCCATAAATATACGACTAATAAAATATGTCATTTTATTTCACTAATTTCACTTTAGAACAGGTGAAACTTCATCATACACTGTGCATAAGAAGCTGCCAAAATGCATTACAAAACGAATAATAATAATAATAATAATAATAATAATAATAATAATAATAAACGATTGTTAAACGCGTTTAAAAATTCAATAAGTAAAAATGCTCCTCCCCCGGAACAGCAGGTGGCAGTAAAACACTTCTGGTTGTTCAGAAACAATTCTGCATCTGCGTCATAAAGGAAGAGTAGGGTTTGCCTCCCTCCTTCTTCCTCTAGACACCTGACTATGCGGGTGAAAGTTCAAGGGGGCGTATCGGCGAAAGATGGATGTCAATCAGGCGAAACAAGAGCATCTTCTTGCATTGAAAGGTATTTCTCTTTGGTAATCAACTTAATTTGGATTCAGTGTTTCTTCGGATCACCAAGGAATAAATACATGGCTATTAGCTTTATGCTAAAGGACATGTTTCAAATGGACGCCTAGCTAACGCACACTAGCATATAGCTAAACCAAAACACGGTGATGGAAGGGAAATTTGAGAAAGGCACGCAATGTGATATTGCGTGGAAATTCAGATCTTCGCCTGTTTGTACACTCTATAACGTTTTCTCCAGAACTTCATTGATGTGAAAACATTAATATAAGAACAATCGTAGATTAAATTTGCACTAGTTTGTCGTTATTGCATGTACCACCATGGAATATATTTGCAAGCAGATGTTTATTTATAGATAGCTCACTGTGAAATGGAGAATTGTTCGTAAAATGTAGGTTTGTAAGCCTAGTAAACCCATAGTCGCATATTGTAACATTTTATATGTATGATTTTATGTATTTGCAAAGTTTCGCTGCAGTTCTGTAGTTCTCCAACCCCCCCGACCATGAATCGGCATTTTGAAAAAACCATCTGCCACTCGAAAGCTTTTAATTTTAATGTCATTTCATATGTTTGTGGAAGGGGGTCAGTCCTTGACAGCATTTTCTGCAGCTGTCATCATGGGTAGATTATTAATATTAACACCTTCATAGTGCAGTATTCTAAAAACGCCACTATAGTATTTAATATAGCATGCTTTTTTGTAATTATAATGTCGTGTATTCATTTTTTGTTGATCATAATAGAAAAAGCTGTATCAATCTATTGATGATTTTCTAGCTGCAGTTTCGGATCTTACCAAATTCCAGTGCCAGGCTGGCTCGCTCGCCAACGGTGTATTTAAACTTTACGCCGATAAAATAACTATTTGCATCAGCTGCATTCCTACAAGCACCAGAGAGAAGAAAACAAAATAATAAACTAAACATTTAATAAGTAATTTTGCTAAGAAACACTAACTGTACAACTCCCAGCATGCTTTTTACCACCCAGAAGTTGCATTGACGGATCGCTAGAATACTTTAATGATAATTTGTGCTGAGGTTATTCATGTTTTAACCCATATATCAACGAAACTCAATTACTAAAACTACACTCATTCAGAGAAATACAAAATGTTCATCATAATAAGATGCGCAATCTTAGTTGAAATATATTTAGTCATGTCTATTTTCAAATGGATGTTCTAATAGTAATTCTTATTAGGTCCTAAATAATCCATCACCGAATATTGTACGAAAGGTTAATTTTAAAGTCTGTTTACGTATTATTACAGATATGTTATGTCTGGTTGGATGAAGGCCCCTGTTCACAATACTGTTTGCCTTTTATACAGTACGTGTTTCTTTCGTATACAAATTTTTACTTAAGTGTTCTTGTGCCCTTGAGCCCAATTTATAGCGGCATGGTAACCTTTTTACGGCACTGAGTACTGTATTCATAGCCTTACTACAGTAACCAAATGCCCTTTTTTGCAGTGATGCGGCTGACAAAGCCAACGCTTTTCACCAACATGCCGGTGACGTGTGAGGACAGAGATCTTCCAGGTTCTATAATGATCTTATCTTTATCATTATCTTTATATGTAGCTTGTCCGGAGTTCGCCGCAACTCTGGATGAGCAATGATGTTTTTCATGCATTTTCTATTTGGTTGCATACCTAAGTGAATTTGTGTGAATTGCATTGCCCGGGTAATCATTTTAAAGAAGACAATCCTTTAATTTAGGGGTTCAGCCAGCGTATTAAGTGTAGTTTGCATAGATTTTCCTTGATCCTGATTATCGCTCGTTGTTCTGTTGTAAGAGAGCTTTGTTTACCGTGGAGTCTAGCAGACCCCTAATGATTGGCTGTCTGGTTCCCAGGTGACCTGTTCAGCCGGCTCATGAAGGAAGACCCGTCGACTGTTAAAGGAGCAGAGAGCCTCATGCTTGGGGAAATGCTCACGCTTCCTCAGAACTTTGGGTACCACCTGTTGTGTTTCTTTTCGTGCTACAATTTCACATATGGCTCCTTGTGACTTTAAACAGGTCTTGACTGGGCTGGTGCCCCCTGCGTTGTACAGAGCTCACGTTACCCAAGACATTTACATCGCTTGTCAGTCAGTCTATATATTACAGATATTCAGTGTTCTCCACGTGCGTGGGTTACAACCAGGTTCTCTTCAGTTAGGTGAATGATCACCCTGTACGTGGCTTCATTCTGGGGAAAAAATCATTTTCAGTTTCATTAAAGGTTGTGCAAACTCTGCTCACTGAGCTATTGATATAAAACTTATTATGGGTTGGGAGGGTGAAAACCTAGTGATGGTGATTAGGGGAAATTTATTGCAAAAGGGAAACACAGGAAAACAAGTTGGTTGTTGGGCCATGGAGAGAGCTACAGCATGAACGGAGTCTGACATCAAATGCTCGGCATGGGTTCGAGGTTCCAGAAAAGGAAGTGTGATTGGGAACACAAGAGAAGAAGAAGTGAGTGACTTTGCTCATAATTTACTTTAGCACCAATGGAGAGTGTGGTCATGGAGCTGAAGGCAGCCAGGATTGGGTCAATCCCAAGTTGTGATGATCTGCCACCATAGTTGCTCCTGCCCACCACAGTTCCCACTGGTTTTCCAGCCAGAGGTGGAAAGGTCAGGTCCAGAAAGTAAAAATCCAGACCCAGATTTTTCAACCAACCAGTTGAGCATAAAGAATCAGTCACAGAGTACTCAACTGGTTGGTTGAAGCAAAATCTGTCTGGATTTTTACTTTCTGAACCTGAACTTTCCACCTCTGTCTCCAGCATACATGTGGCAGTGGTCTTTTTATCACCTTCAGATTGGAAACTACCTTACAATCTCCCTGAGGTTTTGGATCTTTGTGAAACCCGTGTTCATACATTGCTTTTTCGCACTCGCAGTAACATATTCCTGGGTGAGACATTCTCCAGTTACATCAGTGTGCACAACGACAGCGCTCAGGTAGTCAAGGACATCCTGGTAAAGGTAAGTGACCTTCTGGAAATCTGCTCACCCTTCTTACTACTGTGTTCTTTTGATGATTATTGGACATTATCAACATGTCAACACTTGGGGTGGGTGGCTGTTGTCTTGCAGGCAGACCTGCAGACCAGCTCTCAGCGCCTGAACCTCTCTGCATCTAACTCCGCTGTGGCAGAGCTCAAACCAGAATGCTGCATTGATGACGTCATCCACCACGAAGTCAAGGAGATTGGAACACATATGTATGCCCCTGTTTTTCTTTTACTTGTGTTTTATTTCAGTTTGGTTTCTGTATAAACCAATGGAGTCAATGTATTCTGGGCCTGCCAGATAAGATTATTAGAAGGTTCTTTCTCTAAGAAGGTGGTCCATCTGTTAGGCAGCTAATGTT
Source organism: Gnathonemus echidnorhynchus (assembly GCA_026776725.1). Lineage (NCBI taxonomy): Eukaryota > Metazoa > Chordata > Actinopteri > Osteoglossiformes > Mormyridae > Gnathonemus > Gnathonemus echidnorhynchus. The sequence continues at coordinate 1,934,952 of JAODJU010000119.1, forward strand.
TGACTGTCCTGTTATTAATTGCCTTTGACTGCTCTAGACAAACTAGCCTGTATGTGTTATAACTGTTAATAAAGTTAGAAAATGTGTGCAGTATTGTGCTATGGTTTTTCCAACACTTCTACGTCTGTTAGTTCTGTATGGCAGCCGTGTGGTGCTTTTACTGTAACATCACATGTTACAGGCATGATGCTTGCATGTTAATAGCATGTCCAGAAAGCCTAGCCGCATCTCTGCTAAGTCCTGTGCTCATGTTTGCTTGTTGCAGCCTGGTATGTGCTGTCAGCTATACTACGCAGTTGGGGGAGAAACTCTACTTCAGGAAGTTCTTCAAGTTTCAGGTAAGTTCTGCTTCACCATGTCCAGGAATGGGCTTTAGACCTCACTCTCTAAGCATTTAGCAGGTCTGTGGAACAGAGGAAAGCAATTAGCACCAAGGCGCGAAGTCGGCCCACTTCTCAGTGGAGCCCCTCAGCCGTGCATTATGATCAAGGGCTCTTGAGTTTTCCTGCACTATTAGCTTTGGGTCTTGTTCACGGCCATTGTAGTGAGGGTCCTGCTCGCATGGAAAAAACAGCCTTCAGCCTGCAATCTCTCTTCAACCAGGTGCTCAAGCCACTCGACGTGAAGACCAAGTTCTACAATGCCGAGGTAGGGGGCCTGTATGTACATTACTACTACAGATTTAGCATACGCTTTTGTCCCAAACGACATGCAAGTGAGGCAAATAGCACAATAGAAACATACGGGCTGTAAAGGAGTCGGCTAGGCATAAGTGCGGCTAGGCTGAGCTTCCAGTGAACGCCCAGATATCTGCCAGCCTTTGTGGTCCACATATAAAGTAACATTATTGCTGCATTTTACAGATAGGTGCAGGTTTCATCTCCTTTGGGCTGTACTAAGCTTTAAAAACAATGCCTGGGCTAGATTAGTAGATAAATGGATGTGCTTCCCGAGCCATTACTACAAAAGTCAGGATGTGATGTTAACTTTCCTACCTCCCACTACTGGGAAGTTTCTAAAAAACTTTCTGTATCTTTTCCTACATGCTCATCCCAGAATATAAAATATTTCACATATTAAATATCTCACAATATTCCACAAATGATAAAGCTTAGAAAATAGATTAATCCATTAGTCTGAATGTCAAAGGTGCAAGTTTATTCCAGTCTAACTGTGAAGCGTGTTGGGTCTGAAAAGAGGTCGATGTTTCTCACAAGAGAAACATGATGGTAACAGTCCTGTTAACCTTATAGTTTATAGTTAAAGTCTTTTATATTCTCTTCATGCTTTAACATAACCCAGCTATAACTAATATTTAAACATTTAAAGGGATCACTCTGTTACTATAAAGAGTGAAAATGGGGCCACTTTGTTTAATGGTTGTCTGTAATTTTGAAGCTGATCCTTTTCTGTTGGTCTGCACTGCGCCGGCTTAGATGAGCGAGACGTGCTTGTCGTTTTGTTTGGCATGTAATCCCCATTTCTCTAATGTGTTCCTTTTGTTTTCCCCATTAGAGTGACCTCAGTTCTGTGGTAATTAGTTTTCATTTTCTTTGCCAAACCCTCTCGCTTTTTTTTAAATCTTTTGTTCCAGCACAACCTTCTCTTCAACGCCGATGATTCTGAACACAGGCGGTGGGAAGGGCGAGAGCTGGGGTGGGATAATGGAAAAGCATTTTGGGCGAACAGGACACTCATTGTGTCTTGTTGCCCTGACTTCCCCAGGGCCGGGGTAGCGCTAACCATTATGCCCTGATGCTTTTTCACTATTCTGCTCCTATTCTGTCCCCTATGGTCCTGGCTTGCTTCCTCTTGTTGATGCGCATCTCGACTGGGATGTTTGTTTAGATTCTTGGGGACACACTTGGGGGATGTTTGGGGGGGGGGGTGTCATTGTTGATGGCCTGGGGGTTTCAGTCACCCAATCAGGCGATGAAAATGATCACGAGTCCTGTTTTTGGGTTTAATGCCAGGGATTCCAAATGTCTAAATTATAGGCTCCTATTTTAAGAATTTATAAGCATGTATAGCTGGCCTGATTTCATACCCGATTTTATTATGAATCAGCAGTCATCAGTAGTTATTTACTTATGGCTTAGGATATGCTGTAATGCCATGTTTATCTAGGAAAGAGTATCTGTCGGTTCTTAAAGCCATCAGTTTGTTAGTGACTGCATGGTGAAAAGCCAGGGATCCAGAATTGTGTCAATAACCCCAGCTATTCAGTCAAATTTCACTGTTGGTCCTTTGGCTAATTTCTGGATTTGAATTGCAGGCATGAACTAATCACTACTTCTCTGTCACTTTTGATAAATTACTAATCCACGCTTCAGAGGTATGCTGAGCAGTCAATACACAATTGGCTTTTAGAATCTACCTGTCTGACCTTGGGTTGTTTTTGGGGATTATGTGAAAACCGTAGTATTGTCGTATATTGCAGCTTTTAAATGCACTTAATCAGAAAGTAAAGCTTTAATGCAAAGCAGTATATTGGAATTGGTCACCAGGACTGATTAGTTTTTACAACACACTTTAAGCTGACATTCATCTGCTTGATATGTATCCTGTAATGACTGAGACAGAAATGCTGAATGTTGACTAAGTAATTCTGAGTAGTTTTTGACATATTTCATATTAGTGATTTTTAAAGTGTCAATTACAGTTGATGTGGTGATTTAGAAACTACAAATGATGATAATTAGTAGTAACAACCCAAGGTGGTACCAAATTTACTTTGACAGTTAACAAGCATATTGTATATTTATGGCTTTTCGATTACTATCCGATTTCCAATTACTATCACAAAATTACGTGCAGATGTTTGTACTGCCCAGTATACCTTTTATTGTTGTTGTTGTTGTTACTATTTTGTTTAAATATTTTGGGAGTTGGCCTTCCAGGCACCTGATCCTATGCCCTGTCCTACAGACAGATGAAGTCTTCCTGGAGGCTCAGATCCAGAACATCACCACCTCTCCCATGTTCATGGAGAAGGTGTCTCTGGAGCCCTCGTTGATGTACAACGTCACGGAGCTGAACACCGTGACAGCAGGGGACTCTGGGTAGATGCCTTACCCTTCCAGCCTCCACTCTTGCTGCCTTCTGCTGTTTTCGATTTATCAACATGACTTAAATTATTATTGGAGATGGGGATTTTCACATGAGCCTTTCTTAGTTGTGACACCATATCATCCATGGCTGCTGTGCACAGGATTAGGCTTCTCATCCAAGTTGTGGACATGATCAGAGGGCTTTCTAATATGGTTTAATCATATTGTATTTTTTTTTTTTTTTTACACCTAGTGAATCGACCTTTGGCAAGATGTCCTACCTGCAGCCCATGGACACCCGGCAGTACCTGTACTGCCTGAAGCCGAAGCCAGAATTCGCAGAGAAGGCTGGCGTGATTAAGGGCGTGACGGTGATCGGCAAGCTGGACATCGTGTGGAAGACCAACCTGGGAGAGCGGGGCCGGCTACAGACCAGCCAGCTTCAGAGAATGGTACGCTGAATGCAGACCATGGGGCTGCTGCAGTAGACTCCATGCACACTAACATGCTCATCCTGGCTCAGAGTGCGCGCTGACAAGATGGCCCACTGCTCTTTGTTCCTTCTGAAGGCTCCTGGTTATGGAGATGTGAGGCTTTCCCTTGAGCTGATCCCGGACACAGTCAATCTAGAGGAGCCCTTCGACATCACGTGTAAAATCACCAACTGCAGGTAATGGCACACGAGTCTCCCCATTAACAAAGGGGCAGTAACCGTGGACGTTTGACCACACCTCGAAAGACCTCACGCTCCAATCTCCCATCCCCAGCAGCGAAAGGACCATGGATCTGGTGCTGGAGATGTGCAACACCAGCTCCATCCACTGGTGTGGCGTCTCGGGGAGGCAGCTGGGCAAATTGAGCCCCAGCTCCTCGCTCTACCTCCCTCTGAAACTCTTATCTTCTGTCCAAGGCCTCCAGGCAAGTCGCTCTGGGGAAAGAGATCGAGCCTCAGCCAGGCACAGCAACCACGTGCCGTTTGGCTGGAGGGCCTCGCCCTGGCCACGCTCCCTCTCATCATGGCTGACGGTGTATCCTCCTGGTTATAGACAATTTGGCATGGTCCAGCATGCCTAATGTGGCAAAAGAATCTGTGTTTAGTAAAACCCATAATTAAGCTATGACTTGATTCATAGCCAAATAAGTAGTGGAGTGGGGTGTGTTTCTGCAGTCAGTCGGTTCATTTCCCTGTGATGTTTTTCAGAGTATATCGGGACTGAGGCTCACGGACACTTTCCTGAAAAGGACGTATGAATATGACGACATTGCACAAGTCTGCGTGGTGTGTCCGTTTAACGGACCGGACAGCTAGGCCCCTTCCCAAAGTGTGGCACTGTGCACCCCAAAGGACCAACTCTGGAACGCTCTGCACTCTCCCTCCTGCCTTTCGATGACCTTGTTTTAAGATGTAGAATGTTTTAATTGTCAAAAAAATATTTTATCTGTAAAATATCTGAATAAAGTCTTAACAGTAATTCTAGTCTGCAATGACTGTCTACTCACAACCTTTCCAGTAATGTAGAGTTTATGTGCTAGTTTTGATGCATGACATCTCTACACTCCGAAGTAACTACCAAGATCATTGGAATTGGGGTTCACTCTCGCTGCTGCCTGTGCTCAGAGAAGCGACTGTATTTTGGTTCCTGATGACTTGCTCCTGTTGGGGTCCTCTGTAAGTGCCCTTGACCTAACAGGCCTCTGGGATGAGGACCAGTCTGATGTTGTGCATTAGCAATGACAGATGCTATGCCCATTCTTCACTGTATGTGCTTTTAACACACTATAGTGCTGGAGAAGAGTGGTCATTTAAATTTTTAGCAGTGTGCTGGGCCACGATTTTAGTGCACCTGGCATAAACTGGTTAATGAGAAGGTGACCCAGAAACCTTCAGTCAGCATGGCTTTGCAGAAGAGAGAAATTGTTGCCACGGTGACAGGAGGTTTCATTCTTGCCTGGCGACAGCGGGCAATGAGTAACGACACGTCAGACCCCATCGGTTTGAAGTTAGCTTTATTAACATCACGTAACATATCAGTTCAGACGATGCATAATGTGGTTCTCTCCTGTTTCCTGCACATGCCACCCCGAGCTCCCTCAGTGTCCGCGCAAATTTAACGTCATTGCGGGAGCATGCAAACTGAAGTAGTAACTTATCAGGATCGTTTTCATTACATCGGGGGATAAAATGGTATAAAAACGTACCAAGATTGGTCTGAGATTGGTGCGACTTTGGCAATGCAGATTTCACCTAATCGTCATGTACTGATTTGAGCACAGTGCAAAACTGAAGTTTTAATCTTCAGGGGTATCGCATATCTCCGGATGCAGTGAATAATTTGCATTCTCAGTCTTATATTTCAACATGAAATTAAATACTTGTATGTTGGGTAACAGAACCTTCAGGGACACTGGGTAAAACCACCCATTCAAAGGTACAACTTTTAATTAAAATATACATCAATATCAGATATATTTATGGTCCTCCCATCCATCTTGCGCTTTCCCTAAAATAATATAGGAAGTAATATACAGAAATTTTTTCAAATCCACTTTGCCATGTGGAACAAAAGTGCGATTGTTAACCCTGCTGTTATATGCTACTTACAGCTACAGTGCTGATAGCAGACAGAAGAAGCACGTAGACTGCACATAGAAACACGTACAGGACCGCTCTGAGCGTTACTGGGGTGACATACGGAGGCGGGCCTTCTCTGCGGATGTGGGTGGGATTTTCACAATGCGTTAGGTGACGGTGTGCGATGGCATTCTCGGAGCAGTAGTGTCACAGTGAAGTGCCGCCCCCTCGCCACGTCCTCCCAGTACTGCCGATGGTCTGGGGTTAAAGGAATGGATGTAGAGAGTGCGGCCGTGTTGGTCCTGGTGCTGCCGGACCTGGTGACAGTAAAATGGCGACATGAACCTGCGGCACTTACATGTGGTGTTTGGGCACTACAATTCATATGTAGGGTATGTTTTTCATCCAGGCAGCACGGTGGCCTGGCGCTTCCAGGGTTGTGAGTTCGAATCCCGCTGTATGTGTGTTGTTTACATGTTCTTCCCATGTTTATGTTGCTTTCCTGTCATGGCCCAATAACATGCAGCTTAACTGAATTGTCAGAACCGAGCCGTACCCATGCTGACATTGTCCTGCGTACTAGCAGGGCCGAAAGCATGACCAAACCGAGCTGGTTGCGTTACCACTCTGATTGGTTGAAATGCATGGCTTCAACTTAAAGAATACAGAACAGCTGAATAGAATGGATTTGTAATGCAAATTTACGCAACCAAATGTAAACTCTGCTAGCATTTGAGTCTAACCTAACATGGCAATTCTTACAGATGTGCTAGAAAATTAGGAGATTAGCACACATTAAATCATGATGTACACCATTTGAACGGTAAATAAGCATCTCATTGGTTTAACGTCATTGCTGCTTTCCAAACTCGGCAACGCCTTTACCGAGTCAAGAGTTTCCATGTTGTATGTGTATTTGCCTTGTAGTGAACTGACCTCCCCACAGGAGGGCGCATTATGGATCCTGGGACAGGCTCGAAGCTCAATGTGACCTTTTATTTAATTGGTTATGGAAGATGGATGGTATGTATGGTACAGGCTAAACATGATATTTCATATGGCTACAGGTATCAGCCAGTATTCGCATTAAACCTGTTTCCATGCACACGGTCCTGGCATGAGTTAGCATTAGCTGTGGGCTGGGATGAGTTAGCACTAGATGTGGGCCAGAATGAATCAGTCTTAGCTGTGGCCCAGGATGAGTTAGCATTAGCTGCAGGGCAAGATGACTTAGTGTAAGCCACGGCTGGGATGAGTCAACATGAGCTGCAGGCTAGAATTGGTTAACGTTAACCATAAAACGGGATGAGTTAGCATTAGCCTAAGGCCCATTAGCAGTTCAGGGGCACAGTTCCACACTTACCTTCGCGGATCAAGAGTGCTCCTCAGCACTTCCGCTGAAGGACCGGCTCCGGATGTGGTTCCTCAGCTGCTCAATCAGCTCAGGGTTCTGCTGCTGGATCTGCTGAGCAAACTGCTGACCACTGAAAGCAATGGCACACTTTGCGTAAGCCCTATTCTGTCAAGGTCTCTGTGATCTCCTGTCCCCCCTAGTGTAGTACTCACGCTTCAATGAGGCTGGAAATGTCTGACATGCCACCCACGCCGGCAGCTGGCCCCCCCACCGCATTGGACATCATCCCTGACATGCTGTCCATGGAAAAGAATGACAGTCAGTAAAAGGCCCTTAGTCTCCCGTGAAAATACAATCATCACACTTCAACATCACTAGACAAAAAGACAAAATTACACTATATGGACAAAAGTACTGGGACCCCTGGCCATTTCATTTAAAGGAAATTTTATGACGTCCCATTCTAAATCCAACAGGAGTTAGTCGCCCCATTGCAGCTATAACACCTGCCACTCTTCTGGGAAAATGTTCAAGATTTTGTAGTGGGTTTGTTGGAATTTTTGCCCATTCATCCAGTAGAACATTTGTGAGGTCAGCCACTGATATTGGACATGAAGGCCTGGCTGCCAATCTCCACTCTAGTTCATCCCAAGGGTATTTGTTGGGGTTGAGGTCAGGGCTCTGTGCAGGCCAGTCAAGTTCTTCCACACCAAAATCACCCAACCATGTCTTTATGGACCTTACTTTGTGCACTGGGGCAAGGTCATGCTGGAGCAGAAAAGGGCCGCTGTCCCCAAACTGTTCCAACAAAGTTGGGTGCATAGAATTCTCAAGTAGAAGTCTCAGTATGCTGAAGGATTAAGAGTTCCCTTCACTAGAACTAAGGGGCCTAGCCCAACCCCTGTAAAATAACCTCAAACCATTATCCCTCCTCTACCAAACTACATTCGGCAGTCAGGTAATGTTCTCCTGGCATCTGCCAAACCCAGACTCCTCCATCAGACTGCCAAACAGAGAAGCATGATTCGCCACACCACAGAACACGTTTCCACTGCTCCAGAGCCCAGTGGCGGCATGCTTTACACCACTCCATCTGACACTTGCCATTGCGTTTGGTGATGTGAGGCTTGCATGTGGCTTCTCAGCCATAGAAGCCCATTCCATGAAGCTCTGGGTGCACAGTTTTTGTGTTGGGATTAATGCCAGAGGAAGTTTGGAACTCTGCAGCTATTGAATGAACAGAGCTTTGGCGACTTATATGCACTATGCACCTCAGCACTTGGTGATCCTGTTACTTTATGTGGTTTGTCACTTAATGTGGCTTTTTGTGAGTTTTTGTTGTTCCTAAACGCTTCCTAAACATGACTTACAGTTGACCATGGAATATCTAGCAGGGAAGAAATTTCATGAACTGAAAAGGTGGCATCCTATGACAGTACCAGACTTGAATTTACTGAGCTCTTTAGAACGACCCATTCTTTACAAATGTTGGTAAACCTGTGTTTGATTTTATATACCTGTATCAATGAGTCTGAATGAAACCCCTGAATTCAATGATTAAGAGGTGTGTCCCAATACTTTTGTCCATATAGTGTAGATTAAACCTACGAATGACTGTCCTTGTGCGATTTATTGGCCAGAGATGCGCAGTCGTGCTGCTAGAAGGCTGCATACTCACAGCTGCTGCACCTGCTGGTTCTGCATCACGCTGGCGGCCTAAAAACAAGGAAGGGAAATATCAGCTGGATAACATTCTGAGCCGGAACTGTGAATGAGCAATCAAAAAAACAGTGCAGGCTAACAAGACATGCAGATACTTCAAACCAGACTGCTGTCCTGTGCTCTTGTTATGCATATTGTCCTGCTTGTGCAAAGCATGCACTTCCAGCAACAGCCAAGAGAGGGGGATAACATCAGGCAAACCCGAGCGTTTCCTGTTAGCTTTTTTGACTGCCGCACCAGCTATTCCAGGCTGGATTCCACACTAGCTCAGCCAGTCAAAAGGTCAGTTTGGAGTGTATTCCTGAGCAAAACCATAAACAAAGTATGGTAACAAGGCATTTAGGAACAGATGATTAGCCTGGCTGCCTGGGACTCACCATGCTGATAAAAGCAGGGTTATTGATGAGACTGGCCATGTCGAACCCCAGTCCAGTGGCAGTCTGGAAAGTCACATTAGAAATGCACAGTTTACGCACCACCCCATGGTGGTATTTACCACCTGTAAAATGATTCTATGTCACAGAGAAATGCTAATAAAAGTGGACATTTGCTGGACCCGTTGACACATTACCCACCTCCCCCCTAAGACTGCATTTTCAAGAATTTTAATTGATTGATTATTACATTTGTATTAATTGATTAATACATTTTAAATGCATTAGTGGTACAGTTGCCCCCCCCCCACAACCATCAATCTTTTGACTACTTATCGTGAAGGGACCTTGAGTCTATCCTACACAGAGTACGGCATGAGGTTGATGCCCATCCATCCCAGGACACATACACACAGGCTAAGGGCAATTTAGAGATGCCTGTTAGCTCACTGCAGGTCTTTGGGCTGTTGGGTGCGGGGGCGGGAGACTCAAACAGAGCCCCCCTTTGAGCCATGCTACCTTCCTGTCCATTCTGTGATGCATTTATTAATAGTTTCGCTGACACCAGAGGGGGGTGATGTTTTAGGCCTCTGTGCCTATGATTGGAAGGTTTGAATCCTATGGTCAGCAAAGTAGCCACATCTCCATTGAACAAGGCCATTAACCCCAAAAAAATGCTACAGACCTGATAAATGACCTCAAGCTTGGCTCACACCTGTTCACATGTGAGTCTCTGTCTCAAAGTGAGACGTGAAAACTGAAGCATTCCTCTGCACTGGTGCAAATGGCAGCTAAAGCATTGTATCACGTCACGTCACCCCACTTACAGGGCTGGAGGCCTCCTTCTGCTTCTGCTCTGCGATCTTCAGGTTGGACTTGTAGGTGTCATTCTCCGGGTCCAGCATGAGAGCCTTCTTGAAGTATCCGATGGCTTCTGGGTACTCATGCTTGGCAGTCAGGGCCAGCCTGGAGCACCGAGAGGGTCACACTGAAGCGTTTTTCACCCTAGCCAGGCCCAGCCCACTCATCTGAATCACATTAATTAAGCAATCCACCAACGTTTAACTTATGTAACACTCAGTCTTCTTAGTGGGAAAAAACGAGACGTCTTGGTTCGGCACCATCCACTGATGGGTGGATTTCTGCGGCGTTAATGTGTCTACAAGGCCACATAAACTGCTCTGATTTATCGTAATGCTGTTCATTCACATGCTAATTCCTCTATCCTACACAGACAAGCTCCTTGTTAATCACGAGGCCTGTCCACACCTATCCCCCGGGGCTGGATTTATTATTGATCTCATGAGATTTTTTTTTGGCATTATTAAATAAATAAAAAAATGAAATCTATAGCTCTAGTCTGGGGGCAAGCAGCGGCACTCCTATGCTGCTGAATAGTAATTGTTCTCTGAATTAGATTTTATATTTCCTATTACCTCTTACATCTCAGTAGCAGACAAGCACCCTGGTCATGGGGCTAAAAAAAACTTGTCCAATTTTTGAAATGATTTAATTCATATAAACAAATTAATCATTGAGACGGCTGCCTGATATCATAAGTCTCCATTACTCTGGCTGACCGGCCACCCGATTGTGATGGCGCTCTGGGAACATGAGAGAACAGACTCTCCTGCCAAACTGAGGGTTTCCTTTCCAAAGCTGTCAGGTGCATTTTAACATGACGTCAAAAACCAAACGATGAGAAACCCACGCGCCGACTCAGCAAACCGGCATGAGTCATCGCCTGTGTCAGGGCTTCCCGAACTTCCTTAAATCAGGGATGCCCAAATGGAAACAGGTAGAGCTAGGGACCGCTAATGCGTATGAGAATTGCACATTTTCACAAAGATTTTATGATAGACTGCTACTGCTCATGGAAGTCCTGGGCTGAAAACCTGCATGTGCTCCTATGACTCAATGCAAAGGTTATGGGTTCAAATCCCAAGGAGCATATGTAAATTTAAACCCTCTCTACTATAACTCGCTTAGGTAAACATGTTAAATGTAAAATCCCTGCTGTAGATAATGGTACGGTCTTAATTTCAGCAATACCAACTAATGACGAAGAACAAAAGAAATGTGTCTGTTGCTAGGTTGAGTATTCAGAGTGGAAGTCATCCTTCCATTTGTCCATTTTCAGTAAGCCCTTATTCAGTCAGGCTTCTGCCTCCCCGGATCCGATCCTCGCCACCTTCCCAGAGTCAGGGCTGACTCACCCCATGCGTCCGTAGGCTTTGCTGTAGGCAGGGTCGATCCTAATTGCTCTCTCACAATCAACAGTGGCCTCTGTGTAGTTTCCCAGCTTGCTGTGTGCGGCGGCCCTGCAGAGATTACAAAGCAGCGGAGTGCATGAGCCCACGAGGCCCCAGCGCATCAGCGGGCTCCAAGAGGCGCCCTCAGCTCCGCCGTCGCTGTACTCTCACCTGTTACAGTAGTACACGGCATTCCTCAGGTCCAGGTCGATGGCCTTTGTGTAACATTCCACCGCCGAGGCGTAGTTCTCCTCCTTCATGTGGTTGTTTCCTAAAACGCATGGTCAAGACGCATGACGCCTAGGGCATCACCACTGGTCGCAACAGTAACAACGGCGTTCACCTCGCTGTAAACCTGACGTCTGTAAGGGCAGTCATGTGAATCTATTTCATCTTTTCATAAGTCACTTCTTGATGGTTTATTCAAAATATCGCTCTCAAAAAAATTGTCTTCTAGAGCTGCAAATACCTTCATTTTTCAGTTGCTCTGCCCTCTCTGTGTCTTCTGGCGATGGAGAAATATCAGGTATGGACACATTGTCATTCTAAAAAGAATAGATAGAAATTACTGTACAGGCAGTCGCTACACTGAAGCTCATACATACAGTACACTGTGTATAATTGTGTATTTCAACACATACTGATGAAAATCAGGATGTGGCCACGTCAGGCAAGCGTGCTATTGCTAAATGAAGGCTCACTGAGACACAGGCAGAGTTAAGGCTAAGTTAAGGCTCACTCAGACAGAGGCAGACCTAAGGCTAAACTAAGGCTCACTCAGACAGAGGCAGAGCTAAGTCTAAACTAAGGCTCACTCAGACAGGCAGAGCTAAAGCTAAGGCTCACTGAGACACAGGCAGAGCTAAGGCTTAGTGAGATTGAGGCAGCGCTAAGGCTCACTGAGACAGAGGCAGAGGTAAGGCTAAGGTATGGTAGATATAATCAGAAGCAAGGCAACATGAAGTCGCTCCTTCACCATGTAGATGGAGTTGCTGAAGATCTCCGTGAGAGGCTGGGGCACTGCCAGGTTGCTGTCGCTGGAGCTGATCTTGAACGTGGTCTCCAGGCACTGTATTGCAACTGAAGGAACATGGAACAGGACAGCTTTCTGAATCTGCCATCCAATCAATAACTGCTTATCCAGCTGTCCTGTGTCCAGTAACAACAACCAAACGCAATATTGCTTGGCAAAACAAATCAAGACACATTATCATATTTTTTTGGAAGCCTACAATGTGAACAAAAATGGTGCTAATATTAATTTTAAACCAGGTTCCAGCTGGATTTACCCTCAAGGCTCTCCTGCTCGTCCGAATTCAAAGTCCCGCGGTGTGTCTGATCGCGGAGAAACTGCACGATGGAAAACGCCAGTCGCCTCTCCACTGACATCTTCAGCAGACTCCTGCCGCACAGACATAGGCCCACATGTGTGTGGACAAGCCGCTGGAATAACACTCAAAGGTCAATGTGAGACGGTGACTTACCTGAAATGGCACAGCAATGTCTGCTGAGAGGAGAACAGAGGGACAATTATACATGTCAAAGGACAAAACAGGATGTTGGTGTTTTCTAGAATCTGCAGCTAAACTCCTTTTATCAGTTTGGTAAAATGGCATATGCCTTCATCAAAATAATAGATTCAGGTAATTTACTTACTAGCTAAAATGTTTAGTATACAGTGGTACCTCGGTTCTCGAACTTAATCCGTTCCGGACTCCGGATCGAATCCTAAAAAGTTCGAGTTCTGAT
>JAODJU010000119.1:1950480-1986895 GCA_026776725.1 Gnathonemus echidnorhynchus
GACATAGTACCCCCCCCCCCCCCCCCCATAATGAAGATAACCTTCAACTTCAACTAGATCTCTTCAAGGTCATTAGGCCAGAGTCTGCAAGGGCGTCTATTTGTGTTTGTCACACCCAACCAGAAACCAAGCTCAACATTTCAGCTTAAACTATTGCAGACACCTTTTCTCATACATTCATTCTCAAACTGTATCTGAAAAGCACAATTTTACACATTAAAAAATTGTATAATATTTTTATATATAGTGTATAAAAGTATCTGCATCAGTGTTTTCTACCCATAGACCAGGTCTGACAAAAAGATGAGGAAAATACGCTGGCTGTTTCATGATCATCCAATCATATTCTTCCTCCATGATGCTTAGCAACATAGAGCAGTTGAGTTGAGTTCAGTACAGGAGAAGCTGCTCTATGCATATTCCCTTCTTTGCAGTCACATGGATCTAAGACTCGTGATCAGATTCTGGCAATACAGGCTGCTAGAACACAGGAGTAAAACTGATGCATTATCTGACATCCTGTATTGATGAGCTGCTGGATTGATTAGGTAGAATTTGCTTTTAAGGTTATTAGCAGATTATCTTATCTCCAAATCCAAAAAAGAGGTACTTTCCACTCTGTTTGCATCACACCAATCTTTCCACTCTCCCTTCCAGTTGACATGAGGCTACAGCCACACGGCAGTGTTTGATGGACTCCCCTGACCTCATTACGGCCATGCTGTGGCTTATCTCAGTGATGCTAATTCAGTAATGATTGACTGTACCATTTCCTATATCTGAGAGCTTTTCCTGAAACTGCTGCCATGAGCTAACCGCAGAAAGTAGATTACTGGGTGGGGTGAAGCTCAAAATCTGGGGTTCGTTCTGGGCGACTCGCAGGCAAATCTCAAATCAGTAAGAGAGCAGCAACTGCTGACAGGCCCCAAAAGTAGGTGAGATCATTTCTATTGTTGGCCAGTTACTACTGGAGATTCAGGATTTTGTAATCCCTGACTATCTCCCCTGCTGTTCTCAAACTGAAGGGGGAGAGGAGGGAGTCATACAGTACAGAATCCATTCATTTCTTCATCAGTAATCTGAATACAACCCCAATGTGTTAAAGAAGCAGTCCTCACCTGCTTGCAGTATGAAACTTAACGGATTTTGCTTGTACACCATGCTCTCACATCAGATTCATATGACTTTAAGGCCCATTGAAGACCATGTATTCAACAGTAGGCTATTAAATACTCTTGTTAAACACTGTTGAGCATTTGCACCTATATTCAGTGCTTGTCTATGAGCTATTTTCATTCATTGTAAATTAATTTATCAATGGGCCTCAACTACACAAAAAACCTGTGACAGATTCTTTTTCAACATGTCATTTCAGGGAACGTGGAACCCCAAGCTTTCTCAATGCAAAACCAGCCCAGACAGTCCAAAGAATCATTTTTCAAAATTCAAATACATCATGGACCAGATAGACAACAAATTCACATGAATGTATATGGAAGGGTTAACATACATTAAATTCATGATAGATATTGATGTCAAGCACCAAATTTACCTCTCTTGTGCTATTCACAAACTGAACAGTATGAATAATCAAATGTTAGGGGTACCACTGCTGTTATCCGACTTAACGTTATACAATTGATACTTTTACAAAAAAGTACTATAACTATGTAATACAATAATAACCATAACTATAGTAAACCATAATAATAAACTATACACGTCACAAAATAGAAATCTATATAAAACAGCGAGAAGACTTCATAATCGAGGCAAATCTGCGTTTTACAGTCCTGTCACAGTTAACATGAGGAATTGTGTGAGGAAAGAGACGGTTTACAATGATGCTTGGAGAACCAGTGATATTGACACGCACCTCGCTGGTGCCCCCCCCCCCCATGATCCGTGATGTCATCTCGGCAAAAATCACCAAAGCTTAAAAAAGAGGATCTACGCCAAATGCAATTGTTAAAATATAAATTAAAGTATAATCTTCCTCTACACATGCACGAGGATGCGAAGCACGCACATTTACGTAACTCGCATTAAAGGTGCTCGTAACGATTCTCGGCTGCTACCTAGTCTTGCACAGTCCACCCAAGCATGGCCGTAAGTCTTTCACGCCATTGGTAAAAACATGCTCGAAAACGAACTTTACCTGTCATTCTCCGATCCTCTAAGCATCATTTCGTATGTCGGCTATGCATTTGTGCCTAAGGATGCTCTTACCGCCCCCACCTGAGAAAAACCTCCAGCGGTCCCAACGACGCAGTCATGCGAGCTCTTGCAGACCTAGCTCCCGGCGCATGCGCACTATCGCAGGAAGTGGATCGGCTGGATCCTCGGCCGCGGCTGTCAAGTCGAGCGCGGGCGCGGACTGGGCTTCTGCGGCTCGCGCATGTTCCCTGTGCGGCATGCATCGCTTTCGCTGTATGCTTCACTGTCGAGCCCTTTACAGGTATTTTTACGGATGTGTTTCACTGCGCGCTTTTTTCCATGTGATCTGTGTCCGATGCCATATGTGTGAGTGAAGCACTAAAATTAACCAGCGGAATGAAACATGCCTGACGGTGTTTACAGACATCTTTCATAAAACTAGGTAACTGTGGGAGCACGCCAAATGAAACTAACTTCAGTCAATCTATCCAATGCTTTTTTAAGCATTGGATAGATTGACACTTGCTTGCAACTGATAGGTCTCTACAAACATACTCTTTAAAACGGCTATAAAATTGCATACTATCCGCTGATCAAGTTATATCAAGTTAACCTCTTTTGATAGCTGCACACTCATGGAAAAAACAGCTGTGTAGTTTGGGGGGCGGGGGCAGTGTACAGTTGATAAGGCTTCAGTAGGTTGAGTTTCAAGACCCCGGCTATAACCTTGAAGAATTTAATTCTTGTTTATTCAAGAAATAAATATGTGTTCGAAATGTGAGGTAAGGACCATTATACACTAATCGATTTGTGGGTTTTAAATGATTTACCAAAAAAGAAATGATAGAATAAATAAATTATGAATAATAAGCGCAGTTATGATCACCGACCATTTAAGTTCTGCTGCTTGGTTAATCTGCATGTCTTACATAGATTTTAAAATGCTTCTTTTGTGAACTTTAATTGCTACACATGGAATCTTTCAAAACGTGAAACGCAGTCTCTACTGCTTGTCAGTGCCAACTGAAATAGACACAGTTCCCTGTCAGGCCTCGTTAATCTCGCAAATTATGTAACATACAAACACCGATAAGAGAAGCTCTAGATAATGCCGAGAAACTGTGGATTCGTACGTACGTCTTATTATGTATATCCACAGTTGCATGTTTTAAGTTATTTTTAATAACCTAAATATAGATATTGAATCCAAATTCTCTTGTGCCCTGCCAAGTTTTCTGTTTTTGTGATTAATTAAAAATGTTCCGTGTAATATATCTGATACAATACTTTGGAAATCAATTACTAACTAAATATTCCATTTAAGATATTCTTTAGCATCGAACAGCTAAAAAACACATAGGTTGTGCATATTAAACCTACATTAAAGCTGATGTTCACCATTCCAGTATTTTTTCATACTGTATAATACCTATCCAGTGCAAAGTTTGATTAAAGCAGGGTTGTTCTTACTGGGGAGAATTTCAGAAATATATAGATTATCAGCATTGTAAATGCCACTGATTTAAAATAAATTTATATCTATGCATAAAGCAGCAGCGCATGTTTGTTAGTTTTCTAAGCTTTTCCCAGCAGGCATTTCAGCCTTTATTCTGGTAAAGCCATGCAGCTGGATTACGGCACGGAGGATGTGTCATCCGTGACAGGGCCCTGTCAATGCCAGCAGTCAGGAAGCTACTGGGCAGCCATCTTAGAGGCTCTTGCTTCTGCTTAAAGGGGGATTGTGTCAGTAGGCTGCTGTCAGGTGCAGCACAGTGCTCCACACACCTCATTGAGCTACCATAGCATGCTGTTTTATATTCAGTGATCCAGGATAAGTGGCTAGAGAATCTATATTCAGTTGTAAGGTCATAATGGATATCGATCTCGATGGCATGTTGTGAAGTACACCACAGGCTGTAAACGAGTGAGTTTACAAGATTAGTGTTTGCATAGATTGTAGTGCTTCTTAGGAGTCACATTTCACAGGCATTTTGCTTAATACTTTAGTGGCACATTGCTGGAGTGCTTAGAATATCTCCTCACACTCGAATTCTCACCCGTAATAGAGGCGGCTGTGAATCACTGTCCTTATACCCGATTCAAATTTCAGAGGCTTTCCTGCTAGACCGCAATTGAGGATGACCCTTCAGGACAGGCCTGTGACGTCCGTTCCGGATCACTTCCTGTCTACTCATGGGCAGAATGAACTGCGGTGGGACCTTATGCCCGATCAGATTAAATGCAGAACAGACAAGCTGATCCAGAAAATCACACAGATGTATGACAATGTGGGTGCGCTGGACCCAGATGAGGTGTCTTTCGAAAATACCTTAAAGGCCTTGGCTGATGCCAAGCTGGAATATGCAGGTAAGTGATACTTTATCAGTCCCCATGGAGAAATTCACTCTCGCCTCTTTGCCTACCCCATCTTCTTCTTCATGAGACACATACAGGTGAGAGCAAGCTTTGGGGTGACAGTTCAGGGTCATCCAGCATGCAATGCCCCTGGAGCTGGGGGTTAAGGCCCTTGATCAAGGGCCCACAGACATGTGACTATTTTGCCAAGGCCAGGGCTCAGATTGGCACCCTTACAATCAGAGGCTTAGCCCACTGAGCCACATGCCACCCTTATATAGATCATGTAATTGAGAAGATGTTTCTACTTGACATTTGTGCCTTTTTGCATATCCTATCCCATGGTTCTTTGAGACATACACCCACATAGAGGTGAGACTAAAGCTTAGAGTAAGAGTACAGGTTGAGCCATTTACCCAGTGCCTCTGAACCATTTGGGGGGGGGGAGGGCCTAACCCACTGAGCCAACCACCACCTCCCGAGGAAGCCAGCGAGTCAGTAACACCAGCCCAGTGCTTGCCATGCTTCGATATCACCATCCTGTTTTATACCCACGATGCTTTGCAGCTTCCAGGCACGTCCTGGATTTCCCCCAGTATGTCTCGCCGTGCCGGGAAGTGCGTTACGCCAGCACGGAGGCAGACAGGAAGCTGTCCGACTTTGACGTGGAGCTGAGCATGAGGGAGGACATCTTCCAGAAGGTCCTCACTTTGCAGGTATGCGGGGGGGGCAGTTTAATTTGACGTCTATTAAGTCGGCGTTACGTTATAAGGCTTCATTTTGCACTTCAGCTCATGCATTCATTGCATTATTAATTTGACAAATCCCATTCAAAATGAGTGGTAGATCAACTGGTATCCCAGTCCCCCAAGTAACATCAAGTAACTACTGTAATAATCACTCTGCAAGCTGCTTGCTTACTGTAACAATTACAAAGGCAGCTTGAGAAGGGCCAGTTATGTAAGCAGTACAATGAAGTTACTGTTCTGTGGTCTGCTGTGTCCTCTGTCTGCTTACAGGCTACCAGCCATTGATTTCACTGAACAATAGAGTAAACACTGCTTTTGTATTGCATCGTTAAGGGGGAAAAAAACTCGCATTTTTAATTTCAGAAACTTCTAAACATTTAAAATGTTAAAAGCTTTTCCGGGCCTGAATTTACAGTGAATTTGCGTTGGTGGTCTTTAGCTTGTATTGTCATGCAATACAATACAGCATTTAGGAAATTTACAGGCGCTGCTTCCCCCCCCATTTCCTCTGCTGCATGCACTCCTGGATCCTTTAGTGCAGCCCCCTTTTATTGAACAACACACCGTCATTTCGAGTGCTTTCCAGGGTATTATAATTGAGTTGTCATCGGGGGCATGTCTCTGCTTCGCTGAGAGGGCACAGATAAAGCCTTCAGTGTCACTCTGGGACCCTCAGGCAGTTTGGGTGGCTTCTGCGGCCACGGGGCCGGAACATTAAGCTGGCAGGCATTAAGCCTGGACAGCTATCCGGGGGCTTGTCCGGCAGTCAGACTCGCAACTTGACACATTCACGATTTACCCCACGCAATTTTATAATGAATTTTCACATGCTGTTACACTTAAGAGAATGGTGATATATATCTGAAAAACTTTAGTAAATCTCTTCAATCTGTTTTAACAGAGGCATTTAGATGCTAGCTTTTATGCTCTCAATCACTTTGGGTAGCGGAGACCTGAAAGGGGAAGCTGGGATTGGCGAGGGCTCCGTTCCTCATTTGAGTCGATTGATGCAAAGTGCTTGTGTCAGGCCACGGACTCTCACGCCTCCTGGCGCGTCTTCCGTAGAGTAAGCAGCCTGATCTGAAATCCGAGGCCAAGAGATTCATGGAGAGGCTTGTCCGGCTGGGGAGGCGAAACGGACTGCATCTCTCCAAGGATGTGCAGGAGGTACCGTGAGATGGCCTGTCTGTGCTAAGTGGTGCATGACACAATTGGCTGGGATTGTCTAGCGTCCCTAAATTTCCACAAACGTTCGGTAATCTTCGGCCAGCTTGTGCGTCTAGCATCAGTAACCGCTAATCAGTGAGGCAGCAATTCAGACTCAATCCTGGAAAAAGTAGGGCATTTAGGAGGCTCCATCCCAAAGCCCTCACACGCTAAGGATTGTAGGAGAACAGGGAGAACATCCAAACCCTACTAAGGCTGAGCTGGGCTGGAGCTAATGTGATACTGGTATACTCAGATCTCTTTGCCATTTAAGTAAGATGCCATCACATAGTTTATAATAACAAAAAATTCAGACTAGCATTCTTAAAAACCATCCAGTGCTCTTTGTGGACATTTCTATCAATCAGTAAATCAGCTTTATTTTATATAACACATTTCCACAACATTACATTGACTCAAAGAGCTTTACAATGCCCCTGCTCAAAGCCCCCAGTGAGCAAGCCAATGGCAAGGAAAAACTTCCTAGTAGGAACCAGAATCAAAGGGGGAGCCCATCCTCCAGGGGCCAGCAGAGAAAGTTAAATGAGCAGGATGGCAAAATCCTAATTTACACATTTCCCTGTATCATTCAGGAGATTAAATCTACCCTCAAGCTGATCAGCAAGCTTTGCATAGACTTCAACAAGAACCTGAATGAGGACGACACTCACCTGCTCTTCACCATGGACGAGCTAGGTAGGCATGTGAGCGTTCGCGTGGCGGTAAGAGCGGTGTGACATCGTCGTGGCCGATGTCACCTTTCCCTCGGTAAGGCGGCATGGCGGACAGCTACATGAAGGGCCTGGAGCGCATGGAGGACGGCCGCTTCAGGGTGACGCTGAAGTACCCCCATTACTTCCCGCTCATGAAGAGGTGCCACGTCCAGGAGACCCGGCGGAGGATGGAGACTGCCTTCCACAGCCGCTGTAAAGAGGTGCGCTGGAGGCCTGCTGGCACGCGGCATGTTTCACAGCGGTTATCATCGCATGCGTTTAGGGAACGCAGTGAACGTCTTACGCCACAAACAGCAGTGCAATACAATGTGCAATATAAGGGATCAGATAAAGTAATGTGATGTAGGATTAGGTAGCTATACAGGATGTGCAAATTAACCATGACAAAATAGTGTTCAGAAAGTGAAGAGAGTACAGTGTATGGCTCAGTGCGTTGGGACACTGTACCTGTGATTGGAAGGTCAACATCCCAGGGTTGGCAGAGTGATGTCACTATTGGGCTCTTGAGTAAGGTCCTTAACCCCAGATTGCTCCAGAAGCAGGGTGACCTTCCTTTCTGCTGAATCAGGGGTGGGGAAGCTGTTCCACAGAGGGCCGGTGTGGGTGCAGGTTTCTGGGATGACCTCTCAATCAGCCGCACCCACACCGGCTCTCCATGGGTCAGATTCCCCACCCCTGTGCTAAATAAATAAAAATGTACATTAATGATGCTTTATTTCTACAGGTGCACTGGAATACGTATTTTTACATATCCCACATTGCTCTTCTTTTTTAAGACATACAGTCACATACAGATGAGAGTGAAGCTTGGGGTCTGAGCACAGACATCCCTGGAGAATTTTACGGGGGGTGAAGGGCCTTACTTAAGGGTGCAATGGACATGTGTCTTTTCTGGCAAGGACAGGATTGGAACCCACGGGATTGGAACCCTCTGAGACACACACACACACCAAAGGTTCAGATCTGCTGGCACGTGCCGAGTAATCAGGCTTTCGCTCTCGTTTGCTGTGCAGGTGAACACAGTCATCTTGGAGCAGCTAATCCCTCTGCGGGCCAGAGTGGCGAGGTTGCTGGGCTTCAGCTCACATGCCGACTACGTGCTCGCGGTGAACATGGCACAGAATAGTGCCACCGTCGTCCGCTTTCTTGGTACGTTGCCCGGAGCCAGATCCACCTGGGCGTGGGGGATGGTGCCAGGCTGAGATTAACCCCTCAGAAATGTCCAGGATGGTGGGTAACCCCAGCAGCCGGCGGAGTGGAATTTTAGCTGTCGGGGTCACTCCGCAACTACCACGATGAATTTTAAACACCGGATTTGCATGCATTTTCGGGTAAATCAGTGGAAACCAGGTCTTAGCTTCTTATCGGCAAATCAGATCAACGGTTAACAAGAGAACCCCTAAAGGTTCAGCTTTTCATAAGAGATTCGAGGTTTTCTGCTGAAATGAGGAATGAGGCAGCTTCCCCAGGAAGGTCAGGCCTCCTTCATGTGTGTTATGAACATGTCAGTGAACAACTGAGAGATTTTCCGCAAGCTCTGACCGTGATTGTTTCATGACCTGAATCCACATTATCAAGAACTTCTTTACATGAGGATGATGAACATGGGAAGATAGGTAATAATAGATCCAACTTAAAAAATATTACACACACTATACACAGAAACCATTTGGAAGTCAACTGTTGTAATACTGTGCTGTTCATAATACAAAATCACGTTTCCAGAGGTGGCAAGTTCAGGTTCAGAAAGTACAGATCCAGACCAAGATTTCGTTTCAACCAACCAGCTGTGCATAAAGACTCACATTGACAGAGTACTCAACTGGTTGGTAGAAACAAAATCTTGGTCTGGATTTTTACTTTCGGAACTTTCCACCTCTGCACATTTTCCCCTCCATGTTTATTCAAACAATCATTCGATGCCGTATGGTTCTGTTTCAAATGTAGAGAATATAAATAAAGCAAAATAAAAATTCATGGCATTCCTGGTGGCAGAAAAGGTATAAAAGACATTGATCACTGATTGCAGACTGCAGACACCATGCTTACTATATTTATTTCTGTTGATTGCGGGGAAGTGTTTTTCTTCTTTTTTTGCAAGAGGTGGCTTTTGATAGCTCAGCAGCCAAGGTCCCCAGGGTGGGGTAGGCAGCAAATCCACAAACCACCCTGCTGCTCTCAAGCAGCTCATTGTGGTCGCAGCTGCGGTCGCAATTACAGCCGGAAAGGCATCCTGCGTCCTGGGAGCGTGTCGGCGCTGCTCTCCGTTTTCGGGTCCGCCTTCACCCGGCGGCTCAGCGGCATTCAGAAAAGGGCTCCGACTTCACGGGCCACGCTTTCCAACTGCGTTTTCTCCCCGCCGGGAGACATTTATTGAAATGCGCCAAGGAATCTCCTTCACAATAACGTGCCTCAAAAGCCGCTGTGAAGCAGAGTCAGCCAGCATATCAATGTTCCTGAAATGCAGAGCTGAGCACAGAAATGTGTACCTGCATGGAGTCGAGTCAGGTCAAGTGGGCCTTATTGTCTTTCCATTCTCATACAGGTAGATAGCAGCACAAAATAACGCTACCCCAGGGCCATGGTGTAACATACAGACAGTGTGAAACGGGGGCTGGACACAAGGGTTTATGTATGTAGTGTAAGGTACACTGCCTGGCCAAAAAAAAAAAAAGTTGAATTTTTCGTTGGACCGCCTTTAGCTTTGATTTGACACAATTGTCATGGCATTGTTTCCACAGGCTTATGCAACATCTCACCCTTTATTTTCATCCAGATTTGCATTCATTTCTCACCGAGATCCTGTATTGACAAGTGAGTTGAACCTCCATAAAGCCTCCTTCAGGAGATCCCAAAGACCTTCAATGAGGTTAAGGTCATAACTCTGTGGTGACCAAGTCATATGTGAAAATGATTCCTCATACTCCCTGAACCATTCTTTGACAGTTCGAGTCCAATGAATCTTGGCATTATTGTCCTGGAATATGCCCATGCCAAGAGGGAAGAAAAAAATCCATTGATGATGGATGGAGGTGTAACCTGGCCAGTCAGTAGATTCAGGTACTCGGCTGATTTTACTTCATTGCTGCATAACGTTGCTGAGCTGTAATAATGATCCAGTCATTGGCTCTTAAGTATTTGCTGATATAAATTCAAATGGGAACTTTTTTTTTTGCCCAGGCAGTGTATATGTGAACTATAAAAAATACAGCAGTGGTATCATGGGGTGGAATAAACAGATTGAAAAAAAGATGTTAAAGTGATCTTTGCCAGTGAGGCAGGGTATTCTCAGGAATGGGTGTGGGTACTGAGGCCGACAAGTTACTTAGTCTCCTGACAGTTTCGAGGGAAGAAGCTGTTGCTGATTTTGCCATAAGTGACACAGATGCAGATAGGTGTACTGTCCACACAAGTCAGACAAAATAGGGAAACATTCCAAAACAACTCTATATGTTGTGTGTTGCCTGATCTTCTGATGTTTGGGCCTTTGTGTGAATATACAGTATATATGAAGATTATCAAAGCTGACTGATAGCTTTTGTAGAGAAGGTGATGGCTTCCGCATGCAGAAGCCTGTGTCCTGTGTGACAGATGAATTCCACGCAGCGCTGAAACTGGCAGGTGAGCAGGAGCTGCGCTACATCCTGGAGCTGAAGAGGCAGGAGTGCGAGGAGATGGGCCGGACGTTCGACGGTCAGATCCACGCCTGGGACATGCCTTACTACATGAACCAGGTGGAGCAGGTCAAGTTCGCTGTAGACAAGGACAAGCTGATTGAGTACTTCCCTCTGGAGATGGTGACACAGGGGCTCCTGAGCATCTACCAAGACCTGCTGGGCCTCACCTTTCGGCAGGTGCCCAACGCCCACGTATGGCATGACACTGTCAGCCTGTACTCCGTGCAGGACACCGCCTCCGGGGAAGAGATAGGACAGTTCTACTTCGACCTGCATCCCAGGTACTGTGCCGAGAACAACGTCCTTTGCTGTTGCTCTTTATAAGTCCGATAACACGTATGAAAGTAAACTTGCATAATATATGGGAACATTGACTATCTGCATTGACTGCCCCTCTACCGGAGGCAGTGAACTGAGTGGGACACTCTTTGATGTTATATATCCCATTTTGGCTCCTACAATTGGTGTGAAAGCAAAATGATTACATATAGGAGTGATGTCTCCCACATTAACCTCTCCTGTTATCATTTTGGGGGGAATATTTAATGAATTGCAGTAATAAATAATGTGTCGTGCTAAAATGTGAGCCTGCATAAATAAAGGATACGCATGACCTTTACATTGCTCTGCCTTGTGCTCTGCGCTGCCTGGACCCAGCTCCAGACCCCCCCGGTGACCCTGTACCGGATGAGCACTTGGAAGATGGCCAGATGGACGTGACCTTTAACAGAAAACTGATTCATGGCATGTCGAGTTCACACGCACAGTGACGAGCCGGACTGGGCCGGATTCAGACTGCCGCCCATGGTGCTTTCTTCCAGGGAGGGGAAGTACGGGCACGCGGCCTGCTTTGGGCTGCAGCCGGGCGGCTTGGGCCCCGACGGACGGCGCAGGCTGCCGGTGGCAGCCATGGTGGCCAACTTCACAAAGCCCATGGCCAGCTGGCCCTCGCTGCTGCAGCACCACGAGGTGGAGACCTTCTTTCACGAGTTTGGCCACGTCATGCATGAGATCTGCTCCAGGGTACGCCCTTCCAGCACTCTCCTGAGATACAATCAGCACTGCATTTTCTCAATTACACCAAATCTCAGGCTACTGAAGCCAACCCACCCAAGCAGTTGAATGGTTCCATCTTCCTGCCATAACAAGGTTCAGACTGTAATTCAGGGCCCTAGGCAACCCAGCCTGCAGTCTGGTAGGAGGCTTCACAGCACTCTGACTAGCAGATTCAAGAACAGCTTATTTCCCAAGTCATTCCAATTTCCAACATCCGCATTTCCCATAAGTCATAACCCCAGCATATTTGTGTTATAGATCTGCACTTTATCAGTAACTGATTACATATCGGTCTGTTTTCCCACTGTATTTAGACTGTCATAACCAGGTGAGACTGAGCAACTTGGCATTTCAGTGCACCTAATGCACGTTACAGTGCACATCTTGTCTTGTAGTCTCATGGTGGCTGGCAACGTAATATAGTAGTAATGGATTTGCAGCCTGAATGGCTATTCAACATACGTTACTTTAGAAGGACGCATGAAGACCGTACAAATAAAAATCTGAGCACTTGTTCTCATCAGACGGATTATGTGGAATTCAGTGGGACGCTTGTCGAGACAGACTTTGTGGAGGTGCCTTCCCAGATGCTGGAGAACTGGGTCTGGGAGAAAGAGCCCCTGCAGAGAATGACCCAACACTACAAGGACGGCAGCCCCATCCCAGACAGCCTGTTAGACAAACTCATCACCTCCCGCGTGGCCAACATGGGTCAGCTTCCTTTACCCACAGATAGTAAATCACCGAAGGAACTTCATCTTTTCAATGCAAAGAACGTTGCATCTACTAGGCACTACAGTGTCTTCATTTGACATTTTAATTGTCAGAATTGCATTGATCTGGAAGGTTTATTTGCTGCGTGACCTTTATTCCGCAATGTCGTTTAGGGCTCATGAATCTGCGTCAGGTGGTCCTCAGCAAAGTGGACCAGGCTCTCCACACGAAGCCTAGTGCTGACACGGCAGAAGAATTCGCCAGGCACTGCAGAGACATCCTGGGGATTCCAGCAACTCCAGGTACATCTGAGCAGGAGGTGGTCCCTTCCAGTACAAGCCATATGATGACAATGAGGACTTCTCTTTTCAGGCACAAACATGACTGCCAGCTTTAGTCATTTGGCTGGGGGTTATGATGGGCAGTACTACAGCTACCTGTGGAGTGAGGTCTTCTCCATGGACATCTTTTTCAGCCGCTTCAAGAAGGAAGGAGTCATGAATCCAAAGGTACATCCTACCAGGGATTCTGTACATCTTATTTTCCATACAGCATTACCAAAACCATCACACGAGCCCATGTTTGACCATTGACTACCTGCACGTTTTCAGGTAGGGATGGAATATAGAAAGGTGATCCTGGAAGCTGGTGGCTCAGTTGATGGTGCTGACATGCTGAAGGCTTTCCTGGGCCGTGAGCCTAGTCAGGAAGCCTTCTTCCAGTGCAAGGGTCTGCCCCAGCTGGGGGAATCAGGCTGAGCTGGCCACGCAGCACTCGTGTTGCTCTGTGACCGACGGTGAGTGTGACTGCACTCCTGCCAGGCTTAGCAGCATCAAATAATGCTAAATGTATAATGTATCATTAAAATACACACCCTCACTCTCATTGTAGGGTATAGCTTAGACAAAATGCCAGCCAGCTATTCTTATATGCACACTAAGGACAAGTTGAGGTCACCAATCACGTGAACAGCATGAGCCACACTGCTGCTGTATAAATCATACTTTTCATATATAGAGAGGGCAGCGTCACACCTGTAGGGTTGGGGTTCAAATCCCACCTCTGTTCTGTGGGTATGTGGAGTTCGTCCTGCCTTCTTGCATGGGTCTATTCCTGCAGCCCAAAGACATATTTAGGCTAAATGGCATCTCTAAATTGCCCATAGTGTGTGAAAGTGTATGTGTATGTATGTACCCTGTAATGGACTGGCATCCCATGCAGGGTGTACCCCAGTCATGAGCCCAGTGCTGCGTGGGATCCAGACCTGTTGTGACCTTGACCAGGGTGAGCAGTTAGAAGATGCATGGATATAAATACCGGGATGAATCCCACCTAAATCCACAGTATATAGTCTTGTTTTGAGGTCTGTACCCACAGCTTAGCTAATCATTCAGGTTTGGGGGTGGGGGCGGGAGCTGAACATAAGAAATTTACAAATGAGAAGAGGCCATTTGGCCCATCAAGCTCGTTTGGGGAGAACTTAACTAATAGCTCAGAGTTGCATGTTCCATGATGCGCGGAAATCTCCCTGGGCTCTGGTCACATGTTGACAGAAAAATACCTCAAATACATCCTGTCACTGCAGCCAGTGATTTACTGTTATTTAAGGATCAAAAGTGTTTCCTGTTCTGTTACTGGTATTATTTGGTTTTATTCATTTAGAATTTTGTATACATTTCCAAAACTAAATATATAATCAGCACCCATCCAATAGTAAATATATACACAATTGGACTGGGAAAATGCAATATGAATGTACATAAGCCTAATTTTATGGTGGTTTTTACATTTGATAATTGTGTGTTCTGCACAATTTTCCTTGTCACTTGTCCACCAGGGGGAGATACACGTCCATGAAGTAGGGAAGGCTTTCTAAAGCGTTTTTGAAGCTACCAGTGATTTTAAATAAACAAACAAACAAATAGTGGAACTTGATTTTTTTATTATTATTATTTTCATCTTGAATAAGATTGAGCTATGCACTATCCAGCCGTGAGTAGGTGTTCTTTTTTTCCAGATAAATGTGAAATCAGAGTTCATGCAAGTTTTAAAGGTTGCCACTTTTTTGCAAATAAAAACTATTCAATGTAGTTGCATGTTGATTCAGCATAATATTCCAAGTTATACATGACGCTTCCAAACGATTTTGGAAGATGGTATTATCCAATAAATTCTATGGAGCCAAGTCTGACTGTCTAGTAATTTGGGAAGTTTGAGTATATCCATTCATTCCAAATATTAATATTTAGTTTTCCCGTATTATGCGATAATTATGTATAAAAACAACAGCTGTAACCACTCAAATAGTGTAGTATAGCGTAGAAATAGAAGCAAGTTTTGCGCAAGGCAAAGTAATGCACTTGTGTCCTATGCTGCTGGGTACGGGCTCTGGGCTCCTGTAACCCCGAATGAGGTAAGTGGTTGGAAGATTAATGGATGAGCACACTTGAAACCATACAAATAATATATACAAAGGCTATTCTGCATAAATGCCACGCTCCTTCACAATGAGATCGAATCATACAAATTCAACAGAGGACAAAATGGCTGTCATAGGCATCAGATAAGTGTGGTGTAAGAGGGAGTGAAGGTTTCATTTGGGGAGCCGGGTATCAAAATTACAAGTCATCATAGTTAAATCATTCGTGGGCTTACAACAGTACAATAAGTAAGGTCAACGGAAGATAGTTCAGTTAGTTTGTGTATACACACCGGGTTAGATCGCAAACTGCTGATATGCCGTTTTCCTGGAATAAACTCATGTCCGGGGAATCACCGCACTGACTAAAACCTGGGTCAGTGACATGCCTGCTGTGAGCAATATGGTAAGAATCAAGATATACTTCGATTTCAGTTTTGCTCATTAGTTCACTAAACAATTTAATGTAATAAAGGTAATTCGGAAAGGAATATAAAAGACACGAGGCATTTTTCCCCAAACTTATTCTGTCTCAAAGCACGTAATCTTATTTCTTCTTCGCCGGTAGTGCAAAGATTTTAGGGTACGCGACAATTCCTCCTTCACTTAAAATAATTTTAATAATTTCACTAACGTAGTTCCAGCCAGGACGGGAAATACTGACTGATGATTAACAGTAAATTTGACAATAAATTTACCCCGTCAGCGACAGTGAGTTAATACAGCGACATCAGCACTACTACTCATCTGTCGGCGTAATAGGTATCCGCTGCTATAACATGCTAAACACACTGCTCACTGGCGTCGCACATACAGATTCCATTAATACATAAAATAATTTAAAAATATCAAAACCTTTTTACTTTTATTACGTTAATTGTCTGTAAATAAGAGTTTTGCAAAGTATTTCCAGGTAGATTTAAGATTATATGTGTTTTTAATCCTCTTTTGATCATTTTTAACATCATACCTGCAGGACATCCTAAGCTCAATTGTTCCGGTGCTTCAAGCCTAAGTAGTCAAACACAAAAAGGATACAACTAAACGTGCTACGTTAGTATGTTCCCGCCCTCCACCACAACGAATGAGCACTACGGTTTGAGTTACAACAAACGTGCCGTTTTCATTGGCCGGTAACCCAAGCCATTCACGTTTAGCCCCGGGTGAACATTTTGATTGAAACCAATATCCGCCAATCAAGATCGAGCAAGCGCTTGGCACTGGCTCTGGCGAGCTTTAGTTATTTCGCTTCTGAGTGTATCGTGGACTTGAGCTTATTGAGCGTCACCCTACTGTCTTTTCGCCTGACCCGTCCTCCCTGTCTTTTGGCGTCAATTTCTTTTTTAAATGTCTTACCCACACCTCCTTTTCCCCTCTTATCAGTGGGACGAAAGAGACGCTGTCCGTACTGAGCACATTTGGGTGCGGCGTTCTCTCAAGGAAAGAAAGCATTTCGTTCAGCCAGCGGTGGACATTTTTTTCTTGCCTTTTGTATTTCGCTGCCCGTCGCAGGACATTTTTGATTTTAATTAATTTGTGGATTTTTGGTCGCTTCTCTTCTCCGGCTCATTTGTCTGATTCTTTTCCGCGCTCGCTGACGTCCACCCGCTTCTAGCTGTTGCAGGAAGTTACTTATGAGCGTCAACAAAACTTGGACATAAACAACTTTCGGCGGAGAAGGGCTGCGCTTGGCGGAAGAGCACGTCAACTGGCCGGCCTGCGGTGCTCAATGGCCGGCTACCTGCTTGCGGACGGCCGTCGCGCGCTCTGAACACCCGCTTTTCACCTCTTTCACTTTTCCCCTCCAGTTTTCCCGAGGAAGAGAGAGGCGCTTCTGTGGATTTAAAAACCCAATTCGGTGATATTTTCAATGAGACAAGGCGCCAGAAACCCCGACGTCTAAGGTAAGTAGAGGCGTGTGGCGGGGCTGTGATCTGGGGGGGGGGGTTGTGTCGACTATAGACGCGGCTGTCCGGTGGGACCCGGCTTAAGAAAAGTCACATCCAGCCCCCCTCCCCTTCGCGGTAAGCACTGCCGTAACTTGGTGGCTCATCGCTGCGCCTCGCCGGATTCCGTCGTGTGAGATAGTGGTCCATGTATGTTGAAATCCGGAACCCAGGGAAGAGGGGTTTATAAGCGGCACCGGTGCGGCGATCGCCCTTTGTTCGTCTCCCTGGATGATGGAGTCAGGGGCCGAGCAGGACCGGAGACTATCCGTCTTCCCCGGTTCCTGCGGTTGGCTGCACATTGCCGGGCGCGTGTCGCCCATTGACGGTTTTCTGTGAGAAAAATGGCAGCTGGATTGTGACTGGGTACGAGGTACGAGTGGGATCGGGCTCTGCACCTTTCTCGTTTTCTTTTTATAGGCACGCATTATGTGTCTTTATGGAGAAGGAACAAATGCCGGTGCAGGTTGTATTTTTTGTATGTTACCATTTTCGAGACATTCAGTGTTTGCCTGGAGGCAACGCAGAGCGGTTTAATACAAACCCAGATAGCTAGCATTTCAAGCTGAATTTCCCTATAAAATGATTGTACGGAGTCGTACGGCTGTCAGTCGGCGTCTGCTGTTCCGTGTGCAGGATGCATGCAAAGGTGTGAACTGGAGCAGATTAAAGCAAATTCCAGATTATTCGACAAAATAAGATTAGTATCTCTCACACATGGATGCTTTGATCCTATATCGACTGAAAGCCGTTCGCCACTGATCTTGCGACGTTGCGCGCTGGAGGGGATCAATGAAAAGCAAAGCGTTACTAAGTAAAAATTCACATGCGGATATGTATTTCTGAATGTGTCATCTGCTGTAACGGTTAGATGATCCTTATGGTTTAAGTGTTCGGATATTTAACATAAGGTTATGGGAGGACGATCCATTCATCTTGTAATCGATTATTTATCGATTATGAAACGGTATTATGAAGTTTAAAGTGCCGTTTTTTTGCTCTTCCTCACTCATAGTTGTGGCTTCTGGATGAAAGGCATTTGTTACTTTTGATTTGTGGCCGAGGATCACAGTGACTCGCCTGAGCAGGTGATAAACCGCGATAATAGGATAAAGTTGTTTACGAGGATTAAAGGCCCTTCTGGACCGGGGTTTTGTCTATGGGTCTCCTTCCACTTAAGGCTTTGCACACTAACACACCTGACCACATTACAGAGAAAACGGCAGTTTCGGCCTGAAAATTTGGCCGATGCTTAACCGAAGCGACGCTTCAAACACAATACCAATGCTGCTGTTTAGCAAATGTATCATTTTTCTGGGTTAGTGTGACTGTATTTTTTCTGTTGATGGGTTTTGGTTTTCATTGTTAGGCTAACTTACATGAACATTAAAGATGGAAGTTTTTCACCTGCCTCATCAGGATTATATTGAAAAACAGTGATCAGTTCAGGATAGTCCTGTCTGTGACTTGTACTGTATGTAAGCACCTTTAAAGGGATCAGGACAGTTCCAACCTAACCTGTTTTTGGATAAAATAATACTTGTGTAAGTAAAGATTGGTGCTGTGTTTGTTCACTTAAATTTTTTAAGGATTACATCTGAACGTTAGTAATGCTTGAAATTAAGGTTAGGCACAATAAGTCTTGAATTAAGTCTCTTGTGGATTGATATATCATATTTCTATCCAGCTTTTGGTTTATTTTGGGTGTGTATAAACCAATTCTGAAGCTCAGGGTGGATGCATTTGTTAGACCCACTGGTAGCTATTATTTAAAATCCACAAATGGGACTTGTCTGAATGAATTATCCAAACAAGCACAATGGAATTTGTCATTTGTTGGTTTTTAAATCTTGGCTCCAAATATATTTATACATTTGAGTCACCAAGTAACACATTATAGAGTATTTTATTATTGTTTAAACAGTCACAAATGCTTCCTTTTTAATCCTGTTCTTCTATCAGTAATTATGCAATGAAAGACCTAGATAGTGTTTAAGTGAAGTATAGTTAAAGTTATCGCCTCTATGCTATGCATACTCTATTGCTTCTTTGTTGGCACCAGTTGACGCGAGAGTTTGTTCAATTTAGCATTTTAAATCACATAACAGAAACCTATCAAAGTAACCTTCAGGCAATATTTCAGTGAATATCTGTTATCATCTAGTGGTCTGTCCTGGGAAGTATACCATAAAGCAGGATTCCTTCATTAGCCCAATAACCTGAATGTAAGGATTGTCCACTTACCTTTTTTGCTATTGGATAGTTTTCATGTTTGTCTTAAGTTATCTAGCTAACTCCTGCTTTGTGGCATACCTGCCTGATCTGGAAATGGTGCCAGTAAGTTCAAACTCCTGTGTGGGCTGAGAAAAGACTTACAGCCTGGGTGCTGGCAAAGTGACACGCAAAGCCCATACACTTCCAGAGTTAACATTATGCTGTGCCTTCCGTTTGAGGTATGATGTCATTTGATTGTCTCTAAGTGTGAGGGTTGTGTTTGTATGTTTAGAAACATGGAGGTGTTCAGAAGTCTTACCCGTGTTCCCACAGAGGCAGGTGGGTTTTGAATTATGTAAACGGGGCCGTTGGCTGCTTTTCTGAGTTCCTCTGTTTCTGGGACTCATCAGGCCCTATAAGGATTATGGCAGAGCAAGTAAAAGTGGGAATTTCAGACATATTGGGGAGGGGCAGGTTGTGATGCTTGCATCTGACTTTTTTTTTTTTTTATAAACTGGATGAGACTGTTCATGCACAGCTTTCTTCAGCAGTGCTGGCTGAAACATTGTAGTTTATAAATAATACTGAAATGGCTCAATCAGCCCTTCTTCTTCTGCAAATGGGAAGCCATCTATCCCATAGTCTGTTAATGTGATTTTGACAACAGAAGCACAGAAAAGCTGTTGGGGTTCTGAAAGATTTAGTGTGATTTAAAAGAAAAGGTGACACACAGTGGATTACTTACCTTACTGGTGTTTAGTGAGTAATAAATTTTCTCTGATACTTTTAATTATATTGATTTATGCCAGCCTAAAAGATTCTTGGAATTCCATCATTTTGATCTGTCATGTTTATATAGTCGAATTGATAAACAGGGTATCCGTTGTACACACTCCAGCTTAAGGTAAAAACACTACTCGCCTGGAACACCTGTCTTGATTGACATGGAAATAGTCTGTGCATTTAGCCTTTGGGGATTGTGATAAGATGTCGACGATGATGATTCATCTCTCATTCTTGCCACCAATCAATTAAATTGCTTTTTTGGTTTGACCTCAGACATAGGGACTCCTCTTGGCAGTTCTAATGCACCAGCATGTCGGGCTATAATCAGTACATCCAGTCCAGTTTTCTATGGGTTAGTGGGCTTTGAGAGCTTAGGCTGTATGTGGAATTGCTTGTCTAGGATTTGAGCAAACACTGACTTTTGTTTTCATTACATCAAAAGTTTTAATATATAATTTAACATTACTTTTTATATTCCACCTTTTAGTTAATGTAGAATGACAGTTACCTTAAACATTTTAATTCTGCATTTTGAAAGACTGACTACTTGTTAAATGTGTACAAGAAGTTGTTTTCTGCTAAGCTGATTAAAATTTTGTATCTAGGGGGTTACTGCAGCAAGCAAAGTCACCTGTTAATCTGAATCGGGTGTTCAATAACTAGTTGGTCTTAAACCCCCAACTTATTCAGGTTCAACCATCAATCTGTGTATGAGTTTTGAAAAGCCAGTTTTATTTTGCTGCTTGATCCTTATAAAACAATGCAAAATCTTGATCACTCGATTTCTGGGGAAATATATAGCTGAAGCTGTTATATTACGGAGGTGCTGACATGAAATTCTGCTAAAAGGCAGGATTGCAATGACCACTTTTTGTTGTCACGTCTGTCAATAACCTTGTTATGGTTGACCTTCATAGTTTTATATTCCAGGCAAGTCCAGTTATCAGCATGACCAAGGACAGAAGAAAACAGATATTTCTCTATTGTTATTTTTAATGAAGTCTTAGATGGGACCTGTTTTGCAGGAAGCACTTACTTCCTTTGTGACTTCCCCCTGTAGTGTGTCAAAGTGGCCAAGGTAACCTCCACCGCCTTCAAGTCTCTGACAGCCTACAGCTCTCACTGTAAGCATGCCAGCCGTTACATAATGGATTACATTTCGAGTGCGAAGGGGAAATCTGTGAAAAAGGGAATGAGGTGCTCTTGTGGTGTACTTCCCTGACACGAACTGCTTGCAGTAAAGACATGGTAATTTATAGTATTTTCCAAGTAGCCCCCTTTTAAAAAAAAAAAAAAAAATCTGTTCTGCTGGAAAGAAAATTCCTAATACTGATGTATTAGTGTAAGCCCAGCCTGCGGGCTGCGTAAAAGCTGAGGAATGTTTCCATAAAATGCTAGAGAGAGCATGCACTATATGGGCAAAAGTATCAGGACACACCTCTTTATCATTGAATTCAGGTGTTTCATTCAGTCAAATTGCCACAGGTGTATGAAATCATGCATGTAGCCATTTAATCAGCTTTACAAACATTTGTAACAGTTCAGTGAATTCAATCGTGGTACTGTCATAGGATGTCATCTTTGCAATAAGTCAGCTGGTGAAATTTCTTCCCTGCTAGATATTCCATGGTCAACTGTAAGTGGTATATTGCAAAGTGGTAGCATTTAGGAACAACAGCAGCTCAGACCACGTAAAGTAACAGCGGGGTCGCTGATTGCAGCGGTGCATAGTGTCTGAAAGTCGCCAACATTCTGTTGTCCCAATAACTTCAGAGTTCAAAACTTCAAATGGGCTTCCTTTGCATAGCAGCTGCATGAAAGCCTCACAATGCCAAGCAATGGATGGACTTGTGTAAAGCACCCCACCACTGGACTCTGGAGCAGTGGAATTGTGTTCTGTGGAGCAACGAATCATGATTCTCTGTCTGGCAGTCTGATGGAGGTTTGGCAGATAACAGATATACAGGGATAATGGTATGGGTTGTTTTTCAGGGGTTGGCCTAGGCCCCTTAGTTCCAGTGAAGGGAACTCTTAATCATTCAGCATACCAAGACATTTTGTACAATAAATAAGGATACTTTGTTGATCCTCGTGTGGGAATTCTCTTTATGCTTCCCCCAACTTGCTCTTTGTAGGTGAGAGCAAGCTGACTACGAAAGGTGGCCACCTGATGCAGCTCCCATGTAGCTGGGGGTTAAGGGCCTTGCTTAAGGACCAGCGGATGTGCCGAGGCTGGGCTTTCTGATCACAGCCACAGAGACTTAGCTCATTGAGCCAAACACAGCCCCCAATTCTATGCAGTTCTATGCTTTGTGGGGTTAGTTTGAAGATGGCCTTTTTCTGTTCCAGCATAGTTATGCCCCATTGCACAAAGCAAGGTCAATAAAGACATGGTTGGATGAGTTTGGTGTGGAAGAACTTGACTGGCCTACACAGAGCCCTTACCTCAACCACATCGAACGCCTTTGGGATGAACTAGAATGGAGATTGCCAGCCAGGTCTTCACATCCAAGCTCAGTGCTTGTCCTCACAAATACTGTTCTGGATGAATGGGCAAAAATTCCTACAGACACACTGCAAAATCCAGTGGAAAGCCTTTCCAGAAGAGTGTCAGCTGTTATAGCTGCAAAGGGTCCTTTTGGATGTTCCCTGACTGTCAGACTGCTCTTAGTGTCTGTGCATGAAGCCTTTGTGTTGGTTTTTGATGTGGGAACCAAGAGTTGTGGCTTATATTCTCAGATTTTATAGGGTATATAGGCACCGAAGTTGAAACTGTGGGCCCAAGACATTGGCATGCAGAAACATGCTGTGCAATGAAGCACATCTGTGATAAATAGCGTCTTCTGTTCCTGTATGTGGTACAGAGGTGCGTCACATGATTGAGCCACAAAAAGTTTGCACAGTAGAAGGTGCTCAGCACTCAGTCAGCTGAGTAACTTGTCAGGTATCTCAAATGAGTTTTGTGTTCCCAGGAAGAGATGTCCAAGCCAGCAGATCTTTCCCAATAAACTGCCTCACTTAATTTCTAGTCTGTGACACACTTGGAGATTTTAAAATGTTTCCTACAGATATTTTGCTTATTTTGTGTGGAGTTCTAATAGGGTTTTTTATTATTATTTTGGGCTACTTTTCTCGTCAAAATGGCTGTCGTCATGCCAGCATAATATGTATTAGAAGCTTGACATTTGCAGCCTATTTGTCTTTGTAAAAATTGGGTCATTGATGGCCATTAGCTGTGTTTATTATATATGCAGCCTAATCTGCACACTGTAGGTTTAGCTTTTTTTTGCTATGAGGAGCTGTACTGGAAGGAGGAGATTTTTTTTTTTTTTTTTCTCATTTCTATTCAGACAGATCCATGGCGTGCAATTTAATGAACGAAGGTTCAGCTGTTTTCTTCTTGTTTCAAAGAAGTGTTTTGCAGGAGGGAAATTCAGTCTGTACGAACAGGAAGTGGTTTGGAGCGCTCTGCATATAGAATGTACCTGCCCTTTGTGCTCTTCCATGTCGCGCAACCCAGGGTCCCCACTTCACGCAGAGGAGGCATTCACATTCCTCTCTTGGGTCGTTGAGTGGCCAAACCGCCTCCATCATGGGATAGGGTGTGCACTAAGCATGGAATGCCAAGCAGTCATTGGGCGAGATACCGACCGAGCCCTTCAGACGTGCTGGGCGGGGGCTGATTTACATAAATGCTTCTTGCATCTCTTTAGATGAAAGTGCAGCTGCCATTCGAAGTTGCGCGGCTTGTTCTCACGGAAGATCGCCGTTCGCTTTGTCATGTATGCGGGTGTTGCATGAGTAAACGTACCAATAGGCACGTTGGCTCATCTTGTCAACGACACAGAGTCCCCTGACCCCAGAACATACTCCTTACGATGTTTGCTCCAAGCCTGTGCACAGTTGCCTCAAGGTGGTGCGGTTCTTTAATGATTTCTACCCTGGTGGGTCGAGAAGGTGGCATCTCTGTTCCCTGTTCTTGTCTGAGTGTGACTGGGCCGTGCATGTAAAGAGGCCATGCAATCTAGATTCGTCTGAGCTGTTGGCTGCAGATCGGGGGGGGGGGGATGCGATATTCTGCCAGTCTTTGCCTTTTTAAATTGGATAGGATTGGGTGATCATCCCTCTGTAGATCTCCCCCTGGACACTGGGGTGCTGTAAAAGCATTAACTGCCTCTGAATGCTATCAGCCATCAGTTTCATTTTCCTCCAGGGATGGTGGACTTTGTGAGTAGTAACAAGGTTGTGGGGTATGCCTCCATAGCGCTGGCAGTACAGCTGTTTGTTCGACACGAAGCTGGGGAGCCTTACGTCTACCTTTTTTGGCGTGCCGTGAACCCCGGAGGAGATTTTTCTTGGTTTTGTTTTCAGCCTGCTTCTTTTGCCCCATAGGCATGTCACTGGGTAGATTTGTACCTTTCGGGGTCTGTCGAGGTCTCAGCCGCTTTCCCCACGGTGGCTGCCAGCATTTGTCTGTTTGACAGTCGCTGCAGTTCATTCCCAAAGCCTCTCTTCAGTCAGCGTGTCAAGAGGGTCCAGCTGACATTAATCCAACTTATCAGCAGGGGCGCTGTCTCACACGCACAATGGGGGCCTATGGGAAGCGACCTGGCCGCCGTCCTGCCTTCTCATCCTGAGTCTGTGCTGCTCTTCACACCAGTCCTATTAATGCACGGTCCTTTATTTTAAGCTGTCTGTGGGAGGTTGCCATTATTTTCACACTGACTGCAGGAAATGGAAAGCCAAAGATCTTTATGCTTTAAAACCGCCCATCTCTGTGCGTGTGTGGGATGGCATCTGAAAATATGCGGTGAGTATGGAGTACTGACTGACCCCACTGTAAACACAGCCCATCCCAGTGCTTCCTGCCGCTGTGACGTTTCCCCCCCAGACATAACTGCTTGCCAGCTCTGCTCAGTAATGTAACTGTCCAACTGGAATTCCTTATACTTTCACCTCAACTCATACCATTAATCACCACTGCAAGGTTAATGGACTCCATGTCCAGAAAGCTTTTAATTTAGTGTGTGTGTGTGACACAGAGAGAGAGAGAGACCTTATGTTTTTGTTCTGTATTTTTTAAAATTTTGAGAGGCAACTACCTCTAAAAGGATAAGGATTCAGTATGGCCTTCCCACAGTGACCTTGCTTACTGAGCCCACAGGACCCATAAGCTTACTGAGTCGTCCGATAAGATGAGCCAACCGTCCTGGGCCTTTTTTTCAGTGGTGCAATGTGGCTCACCCTTAAAAGGAAGGTCTGTCATCCGCACAAATTAGTCCGGCCCCAAACATTAGCGCTAATGCCTACGTTACGACCCCATAACCGCTGTCGATCTCCAATCCTGCCCAATTAGCATGAGAAGTGCATTAAGCGGATGGTTGGTACTGTACCTGTTCTGCTGTAACTCAGAAACCGTGAACACCCCACTAGACTGGGATGAAACGCATCACTTCTCCAGGGAGGTCTGGATTTGCCAGCCAGATTTAATAAAGGTGGGCATTCCTGCTGACCAAAGATCATTTCCCGTGGCTGTTGTGCATGCTAGCTGGAGCACTGTGGGAGGATCTGCCTGTCGAGTGGGGTGCTTGGCGTGTGTTCGGGCTGCACGGCAGCTGCCTTGAACTGCATCTCGATGTGCTTTTTCACCCACAGCGTTCTGCTGGGGGGTCCAGAAGATGGCATCTCTATTATGGATGGAAAATATAACAGGGTTGGGAGGAACTTCAGGGAATTCTGTGACATCAGTAATCTGTTATGCATGTTTTATCTTTATTTAGTCCTCTTGTCCATTGAGAAGCTTGTTCTCTTGGGGTTCCATATCGTAGAAGGACAGACAGAATTTTTCACAGAGCTAATTACTCGGTTCTTGAAGGGGTCTTCAAGAATGCACCTGGCAGATTAAATTTAAGCAAGTCTCTCTGAAAGGATTTTTTTTTTGGGGGCGGGGTTCATAGATGCTTTGAAATGTTAATATGTTGGATGGTGCTGTGGCTGTCTTTGCCACAGACCTTTCTGCAGACCTGTAACTTGGCAGGAACCATGCAGTGACCTTGGGTCCTCTAATCTGATCCGTTAGTGTTTTCTTTCAGTTGAACTGTTCATTTGTCATTTAAGTGTTTTTCTCAAATATGGTTACTGTCCTTAGTTATTCCAGGCTCATACAGTTGAATTAGTTATGATGACTTTTCTGTGAATGTAATGTCAATATTGCCGAATTTGGCCTTTGCATATTCTGCCGTGTTCCACTTCTATCCATATGCGGAAGCCAGCGTGCTGTTTGTCTGCCTCATCCGTTACACCATGTGATATGTCTTGCGCCTGTCGATTTTCCCCCGATGGTTCACTTGCCTGTGTGCCCACAGGAGAGAGCATCTGATCTTTTTCCTGTACCATGACCATGCAGTACACGCAAAATCTAAATTTTCTGAATGACTCACCATGAATATTCATGGAAGGTGTGAGTGCATCATGGGCCCAATTTGTGAAATGTTCTGATAAGTCAGAAGCTACACAGGGTTTTATGTCATACCGTTGGTGGTTTCCAGCTTCATCATCTCCCTCTGTGCCCGCCTTCTCTTACTGGATATGTGTCAGATGCCAATAGTGCCCTGCTTGGCTGGCTCTCTCTCGAGTGCCAATGTACAGAAGTCCCATTGCCTCATCCCTGCTCTGAACCTGGCCACAGCAGGCTAACAGACTTCCCATAGCGGTTTGCATGCCTCTGCTCCAGGTGTCTGGGGCACCTGGCTTTTCCACATAGTAGTGTTCACCTCATATGGCCCTTTTGTTTCTTCTCGCGATGCACAGCTGGAGTCACTTTGTGATTGGTTATTTTTAAACTCTTGTTTTCATCCTTTATTCAGCAAGATTAAATATTAATTGTCACAAACCAGTAACTTTATGCAATTATGGTGCTTTGGGTCACAACGGGGTTCTTTTCCAACTAATTGGACAATTCTATAGAAAACCCACGAACACCAAACTTCTGGTAGCCGTAGTCTGTCTCTTTATCCCACTCATCTGCTGTGTCTGCAGTAAGATTTGTTTCTTGGGTTCTTGTTATTTGTGGGAAACAGAGGATTCATGTGGTATGTTTTGTCTAATCAGTTTTCTGGATGTTGTCAGGTGATCTGTAATCGCATTAAATCAGAATTTCCTAACCCATATGAAAGCTTTCATTAAAAAATTCTTTAAAAGCTACTATCCCATTAACATGAACATGGGTTGTGTATTTTATAAAGAATGTGGTTCACCTGTTAATGGCAAAAAGCCTTATCTGAAAGAGGCACTTACTGTAATTGTGAGCTGTATATCAATATTGTGCTGTTGTATTTGTGTTACCTGTGTTAATGAGAATTTCTTACACCCTCCATTTCAAAGAGCACCAAACTCATCTGTGGGGATGCCCTCTGCAATGTAGCCCTGCACGTCGAATATCTGAAGTGCTGAAGCCCATCATGAAACATGAGACTGTTAATGCAAGTGGCAGTTTGCCAGCAGTGTCCCCTGTAAACTAGGATGTACAGATTATCGCTCTGAGCTGAAAATAAATCTTGACCCTGGAGCTACTGAATGATGGACCACGCTTGGGCGTTTCCACCATGCGTGGTGTCATGTCTCAATGGCAGTCTGCTCCCACATTAGAAACTTGAGCTGATGTTTTGTGAAACACTCTGCTATTCAGTTTTATGACATATCATTAATGATGTTATGGGCAAAGACTTTGGAAATATGATCCAGATAGATATTAATTAGTGATCAAGAAACAATTATGAATCGATGGCCTTTGGTTTGAGACAAAGCGAAGGGGTACGTTTTGTTTTCCAGTTTTACCAACTGTTTAATCAAAAGTCTTTGTACGTAAGAGTGACCAGTAGCTGAAAAGGGTGGAGATGCTGCCAGCACAGGTCATTCACCTCAGTGCTGACATGTCTCCATAATATGTTGGGAACTAGCGCAGTTCAGCAGTCAGTTTTGGTACATCAATAAAGCATAGTATGTCTACCTGTAGTGCGCTAAACATGGATTTTTGTATGCTAGATTAAGTCAATTAGTCGCCTCCCCCATAACTTATTGAAAATCAACATGAGCATAAAATTAATCCGGCTGAAACTGCAAAATGTACCCAGGGAGGCTAATTTTAACTCCACTCTGGTTTGCTGGGTGGCCCCACTTTCACTTTTGGTATGACTGTGTGGGACCTGGAAGGGTTTAGTATCTGGCCATGCACCATGCTAGAGCATCCAATGGGAGCCAGTTTGAGGATTCATTAAATTACATCTGCTGGACTATCGGTGACAGGTTCTGGCTCTTGATCTAAGTTCCTGTGTGTAGGTGCTTGGCCACATCAAGTGTGATTTTCTCACTTTGTATTTATTTACACCCTTTCGTAATAAAAACTAGTCTTGTTGACATGAGCTTGCTGTCCCCACTGCCCTGCTTTCACAGCTCTGTTAGAGATGAAACTACTTTCCAGAGATGGTGTCCCCTTCCCTGAAATGCTACCCTTCAGTTTTGTGGTTTCCTCCAATCTCCCAACATCTCAATAGATTAATTGCAAATAATTAGGGGTCCAAGCAGCATTCACAGCTGGAGCCTATTGCTTTTTAACTTTAATTTATAGTGGCATGAAATCAAGACAGGCATGCGTGCGTGTAGCACCTGGAAACGAGAGAAATCAGTTTCAAGTGATTGATATTTAGACACCGGTGACCTAATGGATCACCTGACTTGGCTATGCCGCTCCATGCTTGTCAAATGGATGTGGAGCAGATGGAGGGCAGCCTTTCTGACACTGGTGTGTAACTCAGTCCTGCGATAATGCAGCTGTTTAGCAGGTGCCATCGAACGTGTCGCCTTTCCTGATCAATGCATGTTTTCCTGTTTGAACAGGGGCAGTTCATTGAAAAGCCCTGAGTCCACAGAGCAGCGTGACCCGAGTGTCGCGTGCAGATGACTCTCCTCCACTTCACTGCCACTCCAAGCTGTCGTTCCCTTACATGCGTCGTTCAGCTTTCACTGCCTTCCTGTATTTGTGGTTCCCAGCTGTGTGTTTTCATTTTACAGCCCCAGTATCATTTTACAGTTGAGTATGATAAATTCAATTTAATCAACCCTCTCGAGTCCTCTAACAGTTGCATGTTCCCACTGTCTCGGACAGGAAAGCATTAAAGTGCTTTCCAGTGCTAGATGAAAATGTCAGCTTTGCTATGAATTCTTTTTAAGTTATTTGCCAGGGAGGATCCTGGGAGCATCGTTTTTCATTTCTATGCATTGTGTGTTATTGACCGCTTAAGTGAGCTTGACCTTCAGTGGACAATGTGAGTCATTTTGCCTTATGCAACTCTATAGGTAAGGTGTCACCAATAATGACAAATCAGTCAGGTCTTATGCTGACAGGGGATTGGATAACATAGCGGAATTTCCCCCCTCCCCTTCTCTCTCCCCAGATAAGCACTTGTAGTGGGACTACGCTTCTCCAAACTGGGATCCAGGAATCCAGGTCATAAATGACAAGGTACTGAGTCATCTAGTCCTCCAGTTATCTGCCTTGAAAGGATAATTGACAGTTAACCCCGAAAGTGAAACGGCTCACTGTTAATATCGTGTTGTTCAAGCTGTCTCTGACAGTTAATGGTTAAATGCTTTCTGGCAGGACAAGAATGTTTTCTCTCTGAGCAGTGACTGACACAATTTGCTACCATGCTGCTTTAAGTGTCATTTTGACATTTCAGTGAGGAATTATTATAATTTGGTATTTTTACTCTACTCAAAATTTTCAGATAAAGCAGGAAATTACTTAAAAGCCCCCACTGTGGTGAGGATTATGTGTCCCATTTCTGAGTTATTGTAATTAATTAATATACTTTCCCCATGTTGAACATCACGTTACTTTGTGCCTGGGGGCTAAATGTGACAGTTTACTGTTGCTGTCTTCAGTCAAGGCCAGCTCTGAGCATTACTGGCTTGCTCTTTTGAGACCTCTCGCTAAACTGTTTTGCGAAGGCAGTATTTTAAACCATGATGGACGACAATGACAACAGCAGTGGGAAAAGGTGGTACTTAATGAGTCAGGCCAGTGGAGGCTTGAGTTTGTTTTGTTTGGCTTCTTACCTTCCTAATAATCATATCTAGGCCAACATCTATGGGAGTGTTCACCTGAGATGACTCAACTCCCAAGGGGACTTTGGAAACGGGCCTCTGACCTGCATGTTTATTACAAGGTCAGGAGTTGGGTCACAGGAGAGTCCTGCTCTGCTCTGTGGGGGCATCCCTGCTTTCCATGATCAGCCCTGAGGACAATGGAAGGAGCTTGGGTTACGACAGCTTGCCAAAGAACCTTTGTGTTTTGGTGGGAGCCTTCAGTCATCCTGTACTTTACTTAGCTAACTTGGTATCATTAACCTGGTATTATTAACCTGCTACCAACAACAGATCTGGATTTTCCCCTGATTGCTGCTCTAAGATAGCCAGGCTTGTTGATATGGCACTTGCTGTTGGCAAGCAGAGGTGCGCGCATATATATATATATATATATATATATATATATATATATATAAAACCCAGTGATTAGCTGATAGCTACATGTATGAATGTATGTGTGTATCCCCAACAAACCAGGTACCATAGTTTTGGTGCTTCAAGAAAGTGCCACGAGTACAGTACTTCAAGGCACTGGATGATCACAACACAAGGCAGGGTATTTTGTACTGAATTTGAAAAATGGCTGTAGTATATTATAGGGCTGGACGATGTGCAGTTCATACCAGCATCACATGTTGTGCACATGCAATTCTCACAGCTAGTCAGCTAGATTAACAGAAGCTAGACTGCTGTTCGCCACGGACATTATACCACAGGTAGTTTAATTATTAATAGTATAATTTCCTCCAAGCAACCTCGACTGGCCGAATAGCCCCCTCTCATTTAAGTTTATGGTCTTAAGTTTTGCTAAAACTTTTTTACTCTGTCAAAGGAAAAAATAACTTACTCTTAAAAGGAATAACCTTTATATAATCTGGTATATGTTTAAAAATCAACCACTTTTGCATGAGTGCTGCATGTCTTCTCTGAGACAATCATAACCATTTTCATCCTTGCTTTTTAAATCACTCCTAGACAGGTTTGTGAGAAATTTGTTGAACTTTTATTTTGCTTAATAAAAATACCCCAGTAATTATTACAACAAAATCACATCGTAATATTTCAAAATTTTCCAACATCGTATTGTCCAAATACTTTATACATAATACTTTATTTCTTGTCATGCCATCCGGTTCTTGATGTATCTGCTCTTCAGATCGCAGTTTAAGCTTGGGTTTCTTCATTTGTCCACACATCCATTATTTTTACTTTTATTTTCTTACTTTGTTTATCGTTTTTTCTGAGTTCGCAACTTTTTTCAAGACGCAGGCTGAATTGTTTCAGAGGCAGGTTATTTGCATAACCAATCAACAAAAATGTCCCACCCCAAAGTACCAAAAAATTACACCAGTTGGTTTGGTACTTTAGGTACTGGTACTCAACCAAAGTCAATGCAAAAGGGAAAGTACTGAAATGACCATACCAAAAGTACGGTACTTGGTGTGGTGGTAAAGCGCCCTAATATAGCGTGCATCTGTATTTTCGTTTTCTGTTCAACACTCAAGCTATAACTTGTGATTCCTGCTCGTCCTGTATATCCGGTGCTTGTTGCTGCCACCCCAGAAATGCTACCACTTTGAAATGCTTGTGTTGTATCT
Organism: Gnathonemus echidnorhynchus; assembly: GCA_026776725.1. Taxonomy (NCBI): domain Eukaryota; kingdom Metazoa; phylum Chordata; class Actinopteri; order Osteoglossiformes; family Mormyridae; genus Gnathonemus; species Gnathonemus echidnorhynchus. The sequence continues at coordinate 1,982,238 of JAODJU010000119.1, forward strand.
CTAGGAAGTTGCTCCCAGAGGTGCTAGGACCTCTAAGGTATCATAGCTGGACACCTACTCAGTTTAGAGGACCTGTCTGAGACCAGGCTGGCAGCAGCTGAAAGCATGGCCTTGTTTGGGGAGTCTTTTTTTTTTGATCGAGCAGCTGCATACGTTTTGTCATGGGGTGATCCTGACTCCATATCGCCAAAACTGTCCGCTTCACAAGGGCAACGTCAATTTAAAACACACAGAGTGTCTGGTGACAGTCAAACTGGTTATGCACAGTGCCTGTGATCTGGCTGTATTCTGTGTTATGTCACCCATTGTGTGGAAATAAAGGGGAGAGGCCCCGATGACGTCCAAACAACATCAAAGCGAGCATGGCAAAGGCTCTCCTGCTCTTTGTCCTTCCTTGATGGAATTCGGTGTGAGCACCATGGGCCCATTTGCCTCTGAGGCGTGTGAATGTGAACCTGGCCTCATACCACGGCTACACTGAAATTTTTTTTGTTGGACTAACCTAAAACAGTTTCTTCAACCAGTTCCACGAAAATGACTTGAATAACCTAGATGTTTTATTATTAAATACCCACAAACAACCTGAGTTAGGTTAAATCAACCAAAGTTAATCACGTGAAAATTAAAACTGTTGGGTTGCTTTAAAGCATAACGTTTACATTTAAATTAATTTATTCTTTTATGTTCTGCTACAGCAAAACACCAACATTCCAATTAACTGAAAGTTTGCATTTTAATGCAACTTATACTTTTAGGTTCAACTCAAGTAAAACATCCACATTCAAATAAATGTAATTAATGTAATGTAATTTGAAAGGCTGCAATCAAGAAAAACAAGCGTACTGGTTTCACACATCTGTTTCTATATAATGGTCATTTATATAAACCATTTTGTCACCTAATTTTCAGTCAAAATTATCAAAAGGTGACACTGAAAAGTATTAAACATTCTTAAATAAAATAAAATTCACATACAGTTACAATATAAAGCACTGCATCCACAAAGCAGTATTTCCTTGGTTCCCTTGTCCAAAACTGTCCAATAAAAGCAGTAGTAAGTGACATTCTCTGGCTATTGAAGTATTCCTTTTTTGTAGAACATATGCCAGTTATCTCTTAAACAGAACACAATACATGACAAAATACAAGTGACAATGAAAAAAAATTAAGTCTAAGATAACTTAAATAAAATGCAAACATAATTGCTAAGAGTCACTCAAACTGAATTTACACTTGTATAAAATTTTCTTAAAACTAAGCTCAAACACTGCCCTGTTCACTGCCCTTCTCAATACCTTCTAATGCAACAAGATCTTAACAAGATCTCAAGCATACTGGCTACTCCAGTAGTTTGTTTTGTTTTTTCAAGACCTGGACCTTCTTTGAGAGTCTTGTTGGATCAAGCGCCATCAATTTCAATTTCAATTTCAAAAAACTTTATTTGTCCCCGAGGGGCAATTTAAAAGGCACAGAGGAGCAACGCACACAAATAACAGTAGTAACATTAGACACAACAGACGACAGAACCTTTTGAATAACTTGAAATGTGTATACTTGAGACTACGGCTGCACAATTCCGGGGAAATATCTAATTGCGATTTTTCTGACACATTGCAATTACGATTTGATTTGCGATTAAATTTTTTTTATGTCAAGCTTCAATTCAATATTCAGTGTGTACTAATTTTAAAACACATGACGCAGCATTATATACCATCAGTATTGACTGGTCTATATCCTAATGCAAGGATGAGAATTTAAAGACGTTGTGTATCAAGTTAAAGTAATAATGAAAACAATTGCAGCAAAAAGAAAAACGCCAATGAACAAGCAAGAACTACTTCGGTGTATGCAGCCCTTTTGTTTGCGCTATTGTGTTATTAGTGTTAATAACAGCAGCTAACAACACTCAAAAAGCCATAATGTTCACAACAGAGTGGCTGTTCTGTCCTGAAACCGTAAAGCTGGAAATTTTTTAAACGTAGTATGCATTTTATAAAATGTTGAATAAATAGAAGTCGTTTATTGGTGATTTCATGTTGGTCGAAGTTTCTGTTTTTTTTTAACAACTGTATATGGTTATTTTTTATACAAATCAATTCAGGTGAAACAAAAAATGTATGTGTTCAGGGTTGCAAACTCAGACTCTCACGCAAGAAATTTTACGGCAAATCAGTATTATTCCATTCTGATGGATTAGCTGCATCCAAAACGTTGGGGCAGTTTGCAAACCCTACAGACTATTTACAAGGTAATAAAACTTACGTACTGTACATGTAAAAGTGTGTGCAGAACAGAGAACAGAAAATCTCACTTCATGCAGCTGACCAAAGTTGCCAACCCTGCATTTTATTTGAAATGAGAAGTAAAATGCAGTTTTCGACTGAAGCGGCTTATCATTCCTTTGCTTTTACTCGGACAAATACAAAACGAATCAATAAACATTATATGCGTCGATCTCTTTTTGTATCTTTTCTAAATAAGGCCATGTGCCCATACCCAACTGTAATAGCGATTAAAGCGATCTATTCTTTTAGTATTTATGTTAAAACAAGGCTTTTATTTTATTACTGCTCTGGGATTAAGATTAGTCTTTGGAAATACTTAAATTAATAAGTACAAAAACATGACACAAACACGACTGTATTATGGGTTTTATGGCTTTTTTGGGTGTCACCGACTCCGCTGCTGTGAGAATTACTGACCATCTCGTTGTTATGATGGGTTAGCGATATCTTAATGCTATTGCCTATTAACAAAAACAAAAGGTATGATACGCTGAAGTATGCCGCTGCTGGTGTTTAAAAGGAGCTCGCCGGTTCTATTAATGATAGGACTTCTCTGAAACAATCTCGGACCATGAAATAGGAAGGCAATTCACCTATAGCTCAGTAGCGGAATCAGTATTTTTCCGCTCCGTGAACGTAACATTTTCCTTGGGTTTCATGTATTCACTGTTTGTGGGCCTATACGCCATCATCTTGGGCCACTTCTGATTGGTGAGCATGACTGGCACGCGAGAAGCATGGTGCTCGTGATTGGTGAGAGGGAACATGGCGTGAATTTGTAAAGCTATTCTCACAGCAGTTTTAAACCCTGGGTCCGACGTGCTGTATAATGTATATCCTAAATCGCGATTTTTGCGACTTGCTAATCGCGTTGTTACAAATCGCAATTTCGATTTGAAATCGATAAATTGTCCAGCCTGACTTGAGACCGTCCTGATATGCAAACATAGACAAGTCCCAGCATCAGGCAACACACATGTGCCACACTCATCAGGTTCTGAAGCACTGCCAAATTCCAAGGACTGTGGCACCCATGGACTGCTGAGCATCAACATGGTCAACATCCTCAAAAAGGGAAGCAGAGACAGCCATAAGCATAAGTCAGTGCAAAAACACACAAGCTGTCTGTGCTAATGACTTGAAATAAAACTACTTTAGTTACAAGAAAGGTAGCATTTCCTGTGTACATTCCTGTAGACATTTCCTGTCTAGCAATTTAACAAATCTAGCAATCTAACACTAAAAACTTACCAAGTATTCCTTAACAAGGGTTGTTGGATCTTCATTCAGGTAAAAAGCCAGTGCTTTCAGAATGCACTCACGCTTGACTTCAGTGGTACCATTCTGGACAACACAGATCCCTAGCCTCAGGCACCACTCTGCCCAAACAGCAAGGCGCTCTGAAAAACCCCAGCAACAAAACATGCTGTTGGCATTTTCTAGTATTACTCCATATTTATAAAAAGTTAATTTTTGTATGAATTATTTCTTTATATTTCAGTTTGCAGTCTATTCAATTTGTTGACTTTTCCATGCTCTGAATTTAAGGTCAGTTCTAATGGGATTTAAACAAGATTAGAACAGTGAAGTAAAGAAATTACTTGAACTATATCATGATAATTATATGAATTATGAAAATAATCATCATGATAAAATATTTTTCCATATTGCCCAGCCCTAGGTGAAATGCTGAATTAAGTGTAATCTACCAACTATAAACACCGCACAATTATTCTTCATTCTCAGGTATAGCCAGGTATGTATTTTTATAATGTCTTTTTCAAATGGTTTTGGCATGAATGAGGTGCTTTTATGATGTACTAGTGTACAAGTGTATCGATCTTGATCAAGACGGAGCACATGTACCAATGGGATAGCCTCAGGGGCATGTGCCACCCTAAAAAAATCTCTTCACAGACTGGACGATTAAAGCAGCGTAACATTACAGTAATTAACAATAAATGAACCACTAACTATTATAGCTTTTATATGATTTTATTTAAACTTTATTTTGCCAGGTAAATTAACTGGAAAAACAGTTCTCGCTGCTTCCTGGGATACAAACATCATACAAACGTCACGTTCTTCATCCAGTAAGGGCAAAGTTGTGTCGTCACGGAGGCTGTTCCAGTTTATTCAGCCGGCTGAGAGGTGTTGTACGGTCTGTCTTAAGTCGTCTTGCTCTTGCGAGGTTTTTGTACCATGTGACTTGGTGACGCGTGACAACGTTTTGCAGAGCCGAACAAAAAAAAGTCTAACCATATCATGAAAAACGAGGTTTAAAAAAGGTTTAAAAGTGCAGGGAGACTATCAATTAATGGGTATGATTTAGTGTTGTTTTGTGCTATAGTATAGGCTGAAACCTGCGGT